>RJWM01017169.1:0-43722 GCA_004363535.1 Dasyprocta punctata | reverse complement strand
TTTTTTTTTTTTTTTTTTGCGGCACCGGGGATTAAACTCACAACCTCGCGCCTGCCAGGTCAGGCGCTTAAGCCGTAGAGCCAAACTCCTGGCCCTAGTTTTTTGAGGCAGGGTCGCACTATGTAGCTCAGGCCGTCCTTGCGCTCGCGTTGTAGCCCAAGCTGGCCTCGAACTCACAACGTTACTCCTACCTCAGCCTCCCAAGTGCTGGGATTAAAGGCGTGCGCCACCACGCCCGGCTAACAATTAATCTTATTGGTTAACCACAGTTCTGTCCCACCTCAAGCCCATCTGCCTTGTGAGTTCCCAGTTTTCCCCATCATGGTTTTACTCTATAAAAGTCACTAGAAAAGACAGAGTCTTTGGCAACCCACTTGGGACCCCTTTTGTCTCTCTCTCAGACAGAAGCTTTCTTTCTCTTAATAAATATTTCTGTTCTTAACCTCTGTTGTTCCTAAAATTCATTCTTCGATTTTAGAGAACAAGAACTCATGCTGGACATACAGTAGGTTGGGAGTTTCATTCCTCTGTATCATTTGGAGGTCTT
Source organism: Dasyprocta punctata (assembly GCA_004363535.1). Taxonomy (NCBI): domain Eukaryota; kingdom Metazoa; phylum Chordata; class Mammalia; order Rodentia; family Dasyproctidae; genus Dasyprocta; species Dasyprocta punctata. The sequence continues at coordinate 43,175 of RJWM01017169.1, read as the reverse complement.
CCACTGAGACCGTTCCCCTATATCTCTTTCCTCTTTCTGCCTGCTTCATTCTCTTTCTCTTTTGCTCCCCCTCTTCTTCCCTCTCCAATATCTAGCTAAATTCTTAAGCAGCCACTGTAATAAATAAGCATCCTAATAAATAACCACCATCCTGATGTTTGTTTGTGACTATTATCCCTATATTGCTATTTCATTGTATCTGAAGTATTCATTTTCCATGTGACTCATCAAACTATGTATTTTTCCTTTTGTACTAGTTGGGAATTATACCTTCTACCTCTTTTTCTTTTAGGTATTATGCTTATATTTTAATATCCCTACTTGACATTAAAAAGAATCCCAATTTAATCAGAGTTTTTTATTTTTTCTATAAGCAAGACCACCAATAATCCCATAATCCTCTTGCTAAATCTCATTTAACTGGGACTTTAACAATTTACTTCTACCTATTTTAAACATTCCAATAATGATTTAATATAATAAATGATCTCAATAATTATAACAATACAATAATGTACAATAAGTTATGATAATAATTTAATAATTTAAAAAAGTTTTTGTACTTATTTGGAGTTAGACTCATATCATCTTTTCTTATCACTATGCTAATATATTCTAGATAATGCCTATTGTCTTTAGATTTCTAGGTTTGCTACTAAGAAGTCTGTTGCTAGTGTAATTCATATTTCCTTGTAGGTAATTTCTCTTTTTTCTATTCTAAATTTTAAGGACTTTTATCTTGGTGCTCTGAGCTTTCCTTTCAAAGTATCTAGATATGAATTCATTTTTCATTTTGTTTCCCTTAAAGCATTGTAAAAATTCATAATCTGAGGGTTTGTGTCTTCCTTCACCTACAGAAAATTCTCAACTATTATCCCACCGAGTGTTGGTTCTCATTCTCTACTATTTGAATTTCTATTAAAAGAATGTTGGCTAAAATCTTATGTCCAAATATCTGTCTTCCAGACAGTAATTATCTCTTTAACAGTGTCTGATTTGTTCTCTAAACTCTCTAGCAAATTTCAATTCCAATAATTTTGTTTATTCATTTGTAGAAGCACCATTTGGCTCTTTCAAATGTTTCTGTTCCTTTTTCCTGGACTGTTATTCATTCTTGCAATTTTAAATTTTTAATCTTTTTAAACATTAATGTTATAGTCTCCCTTAGATAGCTCTATCCTTGATTCTTGACATACAAACACAGCTAGTTATCGCATATCTATTCTCACTTTTGTGGGTATCTGTGCTGTAATTGTGAGTGTCAGCACATATTCAATGCCAATTTGTGAAAGGGTATGAATTAAATGTGGTGGGAGTTGTAGAAACATCCCCCACAAAGCCTTTGCTGTTGCTTTTCATATGTGCCTCAGAGATCTCGCAAACCCAGAAATACTTCAATGTAAATTTTTAAATGTGGACAGTTTCATAATGTATATATTTTGTTTTGTTATAAGTTGCTGCATTGTATAGATACATAGAAAGCTTTCTTGTTCAGGAAGAATCCTAACACAGACAAATCTCCTTACATTCTTCCTGGACTAGTGTGGTAGGTGAATTAACTGGTTTCCAAGGACTTGAAGTCAAGGGTGGAAAATAAAACAAAATAAACAAACAAACGAACCAAGATGAGGGATTCCATAAAGTAAGAAGTGAAATAAATAAGGGGCTTTGGAAGGTTAGGAAGTCTATGATATGGATAGTGGTTGGGGTGCATGATAAGGCTCCATGGAAAGGCATTAAAATATACACATTTAAAAACTTCTGTCTGAAAAATAAAATGCATAAGTCAACAATACAAATGGTTTCAGAATATATAATCATGTCGTGATTGCGCAAGCAATTATTGTGTATTCAGTGTATGCAGGGAATTGAATCCCCTGAAAAAGTTGTAGTGTACCATGGAACTAGTTTGATTCAGGAAATTACAGCATGTAACCAGGAGATCCATGGTCCATCTTGTACCACAAGCAGTCTTGGACAGTGTGTTTCCTCTTTAGCCCTAGTTTATTCTTCCACACATTGGAAATCTAAAATTTCTTGGCTGTTCTAATATTGTAAGTTTGAATGAGGGGGCTCTTTACCTAGTTTGTTGTCTTTTTTTTCATTATTCTTCCTCTTTTTCAGTGTCTTAGCTTCCTTCTCCCCTTCCCTTTTCTTCTTCTTCCCCTTTTTGGATGCTCTCTCCTCTTCCTCTTTCATGGTTATTCTCCTTCTCACGTTCAGTGTCTGCATTTTTTCTTTCTCATTAGCTGAGTACATGTAAATTGGCCAGGCTGCTGATGGGGAAGCAATTTTTTAAATTGGTTAAAATGTACCAACGTCAAACATGACGAATTCTTCCATTTTTGGACTCCTCATTATTTTAATCAGCCCAAATCAGCGAGTTAAGAAATGACAGCATTAAGATCAAATTCTCTTAGCATCAATATTTTTTATTGTGCCCTTTGATAGTGTGTGTGTGTGTGTGTGTGTGTGTGTGTAGCATGGTGTGTTCCCCTGAGTTGCTAATGGGTTCAGGCATTATTTAACTCATCAAGCACAACTGAATCCTTGCTACAAAACAGTCACTGTATGGGCAGCTGGAGGTGGGGAGGCTTAAAAAAGGAATAGGATCAAGAGCCTGTAGCCCACATGAGACTTAGGTGCTTGGTGGATGAAAAATATGGGTGTGGCTAGATGGAAGCATTTGCTGCAAAACAGTGACATGTTCAACCCGTGTCCCAGAGATGCCTGACTCTTACACCCAACACAGGATTTTTCAGGGTTGCTAAATACATAGTAAACTGTAGCAGCCTAAAAATAAAACTGCCACTTTGTCACTGAAGCTAAGGTCTGATAACCTGATAAGAGCTGTCTGGTAAAACTGATTTCAAGAACACGACTTAGGCCTTCATAAGTGCCATTTCTCTATCTTAAGACTTATACATTTAGAAATAGCCATGAAGGGAGAAAGAAAGAGAATTGAGCCCCCAGAGGAACTTGAACCTGCTTATGCAATCAGTCATAGTAGAAGTTGAAGACCCAAAAAGCTCAGTAATCTGAACTCGACCCAAATTTTTTGCTTGAGATTTTGGGTAAATAAGGAAAAAAAAAAATACAGCATAGACTTCTGCTCAAACAAAATACAGTAATAAATGTCACAGATAAACTGGGTTCAGTGAATGCCCTTCTTCTGGTCAATTAGTAAATTCTCATGTTTAGGGAGATAGGAGTAGCAGGAGAGGGCATGCTCCCCCACAATCCTCCAACCCCATTAAGACAGGAAAGTTTATTGATCTGATAAAGATTGAATGAGTTTATGGGAAGAACAAGACCATTCCCTCCTTGTTATGGTTTAGATCAAAAATGTTTCCAAGGTCCTCAACTGTTCATATGTGGGGCTTTTAAAAGGTGATTGGATCATGTGAACAATATAACCAGCATGCTGTTAGGAAGTTGGGTCTGGTTGGAAGAGGAGGGTCACTGGCGGTGTGGTGAAGAAGTGTGTATCTCCTTCTCCAGCTCCTCCCTCTCCCTCTACTTCCTAGGTGCCATGACATGAACAGATTTCCTCTTCCCAGGCCCTCCACCATGCCGTTCCTCTGTTTAAACCTTCCAAACATAGACTGACACTTCCAAAACTGTGAGCCCAAATAAACTTCTCCTCCTTTAAATTGTGGGTGCAGATACAGTGTCTCAGTGATGAGTGAACAACTAAGTCACACTTCCAACAGAAGCCTGGATGCAAGACATTGCTAATGAAGTGGACAGATTCAGGGTTGGAGTAGGATCGATCGCACTTCAATTTATAGTAAAAGTCCAGTCACATGGGGAAAGAATTGTGTTTGGAAAATATAGTTAATAGTCTGATTTCTAAGTAAATGCTTCAGTGAAGTGAGCAGTGTTTCGTCCAAGGTGACACTGCAGGATAAAGTCATAAGTGTAACTTCTGACACCACATTCTGAGTTCTTTCCATGTCACTAGAAGTGAAGGTAAAAGGTATCATCTAGACAACTGGTAGTAGCAGGTTATAGCAGGTGGGCACAGCATCTGGGGAAAAGTGCAACATAAAAGATGAGATCTCTGTCCTTAGAGAGATGGTAGAACAGAGGAAATGAAAAAAAAGTATAATGATGGCTTGAACAGAGGGGTAGGAGGCAAGATTTGGCCACCCACAAAGACGCAGAGATCAGCAAAAAGGCAAGGCGGAGCTTGGCTGCATACCAAAGCAGGAAGACAGTCACTGCCACAGTGTCACAGGTCAGAGTCTCCTGCAAACATTGCACTTGGAGCTGGCTTCTCAAGTAAATAAGCCAGGACTCCGGAGCATCTGCTGGTGTGCCCTGGGTTGCTGTATACATTTATGAAAAATGTAATACCTTGAAATAAAAGCAGGTCTCTGGCTTTCCTTAGCTAGGGGAAAAGATGGGTTCTTTCTGGAAAATTCAAATGACTTGGAAGCATCCACCTGTTTGCATTTTCAGCAGGCACTCAGTAAGCATTTATCTTGTCCAAAACACACCACGGAGTAGATATACACAGGCCTTATATACTGACATGAACATAAGGGTTATCACAGACAAAGTGTATACAAAAGTGGATCATCAGATTTTCTTCATGGGATGTGGGTGAAGGGCAGGTCTAACCAGACCTCTATGTAGCAGAGGGGCTTCATCTGACATCTAGATTTCACTTAAGCATCATCTATACCCACTGAGCTGTGAAATTTCTGATGTAGGGCTTGTCTCCCTACCCCTGAGTTTTCTTACTGCCTAGCACAATTCTTGGCACATAGGATGCTCTTGATAAATATCTGGAGAATGAACAATGCAGAAAGAATATAACATAGGCTATTCTCCTGAGGTCAATGGAAACACCAAAGAGAGATTATGGTTTGTTGCTATTTTGTGATTCAGACTTAATTCTCTTTCAATAACCACTTAGATGCTATTGAACTTGTTTCTCCAAACTCTGCTTTTCAAAATTTGATTAATTTGAGCTCAAAATGGCATTTCAAAATCCCCTACTCCCAAACACATAGCTCATCAGAAACGCCTCCCACTATTTACAATTTCGCTTCATTGAAATATGATGATGCTAGGCAGACAGCGATGTGTATTCTGCAGAATTCAATTTTCCTGATCACTGGCTCCATCGATCAGTCTGTTTGCAAAGGGCTGATGCAAGCATCCATCCACCTCTATGGACGATGGGTGAGCAGCTCTCCTATTATTTCTGCGTGTAAAAAGGGTTGTTAGACTCTAATGATGGGTTTCTGGAGGATCACTTTTTTATTGTTGTTTTAAGCTTTATTGAGTTCTTATCATGGCCCAGGAGGTTTTATTGTGTGTTCATATTTAATCTTTACAATTGATGTTTTGTGGGTGAAGAATTTGAGACTTAGAACTTGGAGGAATTATCCATGGATACAGAACTGGTAATGCGTAGAGCCAGGATTCAAATGCAGTTCTTTTGCTTCCAAAAGTGTGTATAATCCATTAAGCTGAATTTTCCTTTTGGGAGTGAGACAGGGAAGGTAGAAAGAAATGCTTAAAAGGAATCCAAGGCAAGCTAAAAGGAAAGAAAAGTGACAGAGGTTACCTATTAACAAATTCACCGCCTGTCACTCTCCTGTGTTATGTATGCTTGTACCTATATAGATATTTGTCATGCAGCCAACAGGCCACCCTTGGCCACAGGCCTGTCCTTTCTTCCCCTTGTACTGTAAACACCCTGAGAGAAGTATACACCAAGCCAGCTACTCAGTGCAGCACTTAGGCCCAGCAGAGGAGCTAGCAAGAGCAAAATAAGCAGGTACAGCACCAGAGGGGAGGTTCTTGGAGCTCTCCTTGTGGCTCCTGCAGAAAAAAAATTTCTTGTAGGCTTTACCAGAAGAAACAGAAGCCTGGGTATCTGACTTAGGCAGAGGACAAAAAAGAGATCCAGGAGAGACCCTTTCAGAAAGCCAAACTCTCTGACAGCATTACCAGCCCAAATCCATCTAAGGATAAAACTTTCAGAGTTTGTACTTCTTATAATCCAGGCAGAATCAGGAGAGTGCTCCAGCAAAAACCACCCTGACTGCTGCCTTGTTCAAGTTTCAGGAAACAGCACTTGTTTTCTGTAATTTCGTGAACAGACATCCCTTATTCTCAACACACAAAATGTACGAAAAAAGAGTCTCAAAAGGGATGGGTGCTCTTGATCCACGTGTAAAGCTGGAGAAAAATTGAGAGCAGGCTTCTTCTCAGGGAATAGTCTGGCTGTCATCAAGACAGAAGCTGATCAATATTTATCCTTATTTTCCCTAAAAACTGAATTATGCATCATGACTATTCGTTCTTCAAATAAGATCATCTTCAATGCAATTGCTTTATTAGCATGTGTAGGCAAGTTAATAACTTTTGGATTTGTCTATAGGGCCTGGTGTCCTAATAATAGACAGTATCTCTCATGTACACACAGCAAAACCAAAGAAGGTAGCTGATATCACTATTTTCATATCACAGGTGAACAACTGTGTAAAGCGTAGGGAAGGCATTCGACTTATATTGCTAAGGAATGATTGTACTTGGATGTGACCTGGGTTTCCAGTTATCTACTCCAATCATGCCACATGTTAAGGCTTGGCTCATGTTAGCCTTCCTTGATCACAGTCACATATTTATCATTCAACCTTGAATTATATTTATTTCCCTTAGAAAAAGAAACCAGTATAAGTGCTAAGGGGTGTACTGAATACAGACTGACTCCACTATAAATTGAGAACCTCCACAAAACCATTCTGATGGGCAGCAAAAGATCACTATAACTTCAGCATTGAAAATCCAATACAGATTTCAACATTCAGGTTATGAAACAGAGCCTTAGATAATCTTTCTAATCCTCTTAAAGGATAAGTCCTATTTCCAACTCAGCTGATAAAGTCCAATTACATGGCAGGTCAGAGTAAACACTCTAAGGCAAAGATTACACAGTTTTGAATAGCAGGTATTTGAATTTCAAAAGTGTGTACGTGCATGCACCTATGTGTGTATATGTGTGTATCTTATTTTTAATTCCTAGTGATTTCATAGTAAATGTTAAAGCAAGTATTATAAACATTGTCTAGAAATTGGTTAGTCACCCTGATTGATATTTTTGTTCCAATTGTCAAAAAGAAAAAGGAAATGAGAAATAGAAATATTTGAAAAGAAATAGATACAGGAGCATATCAACACAGACAGATACACACTGTTAATTATCTCTACAAGGCATGAAGTATACTATAGTTTAAAAATCATTTTCACCCACTAGTATCTTTACTTTGATTCTCAAAAACACAGCATGTATAAAGTAGGCAGAGTGAGCAGAGATGTCAACATTTTAAACCAAGGGAATAAAAAGAGTCGAATTGGTTGAGAGTCTGCTTGGGAAACTCTAATCCAGAACTTGCCTTTACACTGTCATGCTGGCATTTCCACACATATTCTAGTGTTCATTCATACAGTGATTACTGGTGTAAAACACAGTTAAAGTGTTTTATGTTGATTCACATGATATGAGGATGTAGATACTCTGACTCAAGATGCGGTTGGACATTTTCAGCTTCATGCAAAACCACTGAAATAATTCCTTGGAGATGTTTAGGAAAAAATAAATAAATAAATAAAAGTGAACCGTCAACTTTGCAAATTTTAAATGGCTTGTGCTATATTTGTATGACACAGAGAACTCTTTTAAATGCTTTTTCATGCAATCCCTTTTTTTTTGCTCACCAGGGTTCCATAAAGTAAGGGTTTGTATTTCCATATAATACAGAAAGGAAATTGAGGCTTTGTCCACTAGGAAATAGGTCCAATGAATAAAGTCATGTCTGTGGGTGCTCGTGGGTGGTCAGTGTTGTGGGCGTATGTTGGGAGAGAAGAGGCAAAAAGAAGAGGGTTGAGGAGGGCGAGAACACACACAAGGCACGGGGAGGGGAAACATAGAACAAGTTCTTCATGGCAAGATGAAAATTAGCTTTCAGTAGCAGTGGGATTAAAAGCATGGTTTCCTTTGCCTTTGTGCTTCCGTGTTTACTGACATTTAATTCACTCGTTTTCCAGATTTATATTCTGTCGTGAATGCATTCTGTGCACTGCAGATATTCTCCTCCCAGAGCTCTTGAGATTCTACCTGTACCTACGCTCAGATGAGCTGATAAGGAAAAGATCGGTGAGTGGGACAGCAGCTGGGAGAGCAGTAGCCACTGTCTCTCATGGTAGCCTGATGGGATGGGATAATTAATGAGATACACAGCTTGACACATATGTGTGTCCTCCTAACTCATACTGCTAGCCCTGCTGCATCCACTAGGGCTGTTCTCCCAACTCAGCTCCGTGGTGCTCATGTTTTGGCTCAAGCTGAGGTCAGAGAGTACGGACCACAACTGAGGTTTCCAGTTGCCACTTGGTTAGTAGGTTCAGTCTGATAATTTGATTTTTTTTCACTTTAGCAAAAATTTATCAAACCCTGGAAACAAACATCACTCCAAGATCAGTGTAACGAAGTTTGAGGGTTAAAAAATTTTATACAACATTCATTATGCGATACACATGGGCCTAACTATTTTGTTAAATCATTTAAACTCTATTCCAAAAATAAGAGGACTAATATGATTCCCATTTCACGTATGAAAAAATGGAAGCATAGGTTAAGAAACTTACCTGATAGCACACAGTTAGTAATTGTTAGAGCTAAAATTTGAAACCATGCTGCATTGCTCTAGAATGAATGCTCTTGACCATAGTTTGTAATGCAGTAGGCCAGACAGACACACAACAATGATAGACTGTGATTGCTGCACTATAGTACAATGTACTACAGACAACCAGAGTTTGAATAAGTTGCATCCCTTACCTGGGTTCCTGTCTCTAATTCTGGCAGCTGTTATCTTTGATGCTCCATACACTATCCAAACCTGCTGAATTAGTCTCACATCTGACTCAGAGACCACTCCTATCACTCATGGGGATTAGAAGTGTTGTGCCTTCCTATGCCAGGAGTTCAGGGCACTTTAGTATCAAGAAGTCCTGTGTCCTGATCTGAATATACCATTCAGAGAGCATATGTCCATGCTCTCTGAATGGTATATTTTATCTTAATCTTCCGGCCAAGCTTCATCTCCTATTGTTGTTCTGGTAAATTCAGCCTCTGCTTTGGTTATCCTCAGACTCTCTGGAAAGTACACTGATTTCTGTCTACTTGGGATAAGGAAAGGGGTCTGACTGCAAAATTTGAATTATCTGAGCTCAAGGCTTATTGTACCTTTGGACTACTTCAACAAGTGGCCCCTTTGCCCATTGGTATTTCAAATGTGTTCTCCCAATGCCATGACAGGAGGATGACCCTCTTTGTGGGATGGGGTCATTTTTCAGCCAATGACATCTAGACATTTTCCCAATAGAGCTTTTAAACAAGCCCTCCAAGCCTTGCATTCCTTTAGGGCTGAAACAAAGTCTGTCTTCTTGTATTACTCATCCTCTCTTTAGTTCTACATTTGAGGTCTCAAGACCTGCCAACAGCTGTCACCAGTGTGGCCTGCCGGTCTGAGGACATTCCTCGCCACGTTCCTCCTTGAATCACATTTCAGGATAGCCATCTGTCTTTACATTCTGCAACTCCTATGCTTCACTTCTCCCAGCTTTCACGCCCCCTGCGACTGCTTCTGTAAGGTTATCCTGATGCCTCCTCCAGCAACTTCTGCAATTACCAGCAATTTGTCAGCAAACTTCATGCTCTGACTGCTTATTTGTATCAATTTCTAGCCATTGCTCTTCCTTTGTTAGATATTTCATCTCAGGAAAATCAACCACTTTTGACTCTAGGGACAGAGGAATTTTTCTTTTATCTTTTTCTCCTGAATCTGTAAAACAAAGTCTCCCATCATGGCATCAAAGAGAGCAGCAGGAAGAAGTTTATTCTCAAAACACTGCAATAAACATGTTGCCCTTTACTGAGTGTCTGAGATTTAGTAAGTACTCTACTATGTGCTCATTTTCAGTTTCTTATCCATCTGTATAAAATGGTGAAATCAGTAGTTACTATCACCCTTTTACAAATGAGGAAACTGAAGCACGTAACATGCGATTTAACTGGTCATACAACTAGCAAGTTCTCATTAAAACACAGGTCTGTCTCATCCAGCCAGCTGGGTACACTCATAGTCCCCTAGCCATGTCACTTCTGCTTATGAGCCTTAATTTCTGTACTGTAAAATGAAGGGCTGTGATGGATGATAGGACTCCATTCAGCCCTTGCAAGAACACAAATCCAAGAGAACAGGCTTGAATTCTGGGTGGACCTTGTATCCTTGTAGTTCTCTCTGGATGGGCAGGAGGTGTGTCTTTGAGTTGGAAGGGCTGTCTTTGAAGGTGGTAGCTGGATCAATCGCAAAGGACTGAGGCAGTAGGTGCCTGATGAAAATTCAATTCAACAGTAATTCTCTAAAAAATTCAATGCAAGTAATATCTTACACATAGTAAGAGTCTAATAAATTTTAGGAACAGAGTTTACAATTTGGCAAACAGACAAGAGTAAGCTGAAGGCATGTTTGCTTCCAACTTAGAGAGACAGGCTGAAGTTTTAAGACTGCTCAATGCCCAATGGATACATGCACCAAAAGAGTCTTATGTGGGAAGAGCTCAAGAGATTACATTTTCCAACACTTTCATTTTATATGAGTGAACTCAAGTGGACAGAAGGTGGAGAGTTGCAGGTGACTGAGTCACAGTACATTGCCCTGAGTTGTTATAATCATCTCGTTTAATGAGTTGAAAAATTTAATGGCGCCAAGCTTAATGGTCAATGTGCTTTACTGGATTGTTGCATTCTGCACAACAAGAGGAATGACTGAAATGTGAATTGCAATGCCACCTGCTCCCCATGGCGATGTAAGCCGTGTTTGCTGCCACACTCACTGAGTGCATCTTCCAGCTGAATGCTCTGCAGGAAATCTCTTTATCTCAAATGCATTAGTTTGGATGGCGCTATAGCTCTTTGCAATCTCTGCCTATGCTTTTCTTATTATCCGGTGCTTTGAATAATGTTTTTAACAGTGCTAAACTCACTGAGTTGCTTAGCTCAATTCTATAAAAGGGTCGACCATGATCAGATTAGCCTTTCATTAACTATTTTAAATACAATGCAAGCTTGTTGAACAGTCATGATGGGATGTCTGAGAATTGATAATGCATTGAGTTGACCTTCAAATCCACATTCTCCCATGCTTATGAGAAAAGTGCAAAGGGAGATGTGGGCTGAGAAAACCAAGACACTTTATTTCTATCATAGAAGAGGCGTATCGCTAAGATAATGAGAACGATTTGTTTGCATGGCAATTCTCAGAGGAGAGTTTCAGAAAAAGTAGTGAAGTAGTCAGAATAACATATTCCATTCTAATATGCCTGTGCAAAGCTCGCGATGGAGGGACTGCAGACAGACCAGGACTATAAGCACTTTCCTGACTGGCAAGCTGACTCTGCCTGGAATGAGTGGCAGTTCCCATGGCAAGGTCCAAGAAGAATGTGAGAACTCTACAGATGTGAGCTGGTCAATCCAGAGCAGAACTCTAGTCTGACGAACGAAGCAGGAGTGTGTAGGCAATGGTGATGCAGACTCTGCAACGTGGTCTAGAGGGGCAGCGTGTTTGAACAGGGTTCTAAGAGTCAGTGGGAGTGGACAAGAGAAACGGGATCGAACAACTGGAGAAGAGGGGATTCGCGAGACACAGGCAGAAAATCTAGGCCTAGTCAACAGGGCCAGTGTAACACTACACTCTCAGCAGAAAACTGGCAGGTAAAAGTCTATTTATATTGATTAAGGAAGCATAACCAAAAGCAAGAAAGGAGTGAAAGGAAGGAAGGGAAAAGAAAAAAAGATGAGAAAAGAAGGAAAAAATGGAAACAAAGCTTCTGTAAATAAGAAGAGGAAAAGGGGTTGCAGGGAGGGCAGGGTAAGGGGACAAAAGGAATCAAGTTACACCTCTGTAATGAATGTGACATTATATATACCTAGAATGTACCAATAGAGTTAATTAATAAAAAGAGACTTGGCAACCTCCCAAAAGAAAGCAAGAAAAGACTGTTGATTGAGTGAGAGAGCAGAATCCACTTAGGCACAGTGCCTATGAAGTATAAGAAGGAGAAACCCACACCAGACCTCTCCTGGTAGATGTGCCAATCCTCCAGGCAAAAAGGCACAGGGGCTCCAGACCCACCACAGGGCAGAGTTATGAAGCCAGGACTGGAACCCATGTTCTGAAGGCCTCTGCTCTTCTGCACTGCAGTTGTAGCATCATAGAGCGATTTCTGTTTCATCCCCAGCAGAGAGAGGATGCGGGTTCCATTCCCTGGCCTGATGCCTGGCCTCTTTCCATCGCCCTCCATTGGGTGACCAGTCAGGTTCTCTGAGAAACTCACCTCTCCCAAAGTGGAGACAGCAGCAATCAGATTAATGTGTAACCCATGCTAGACAGCATTTTTGTAAAAAGGACTTACAAAAATATTGTTCCTCAGACCACCATTCACACACTTCTTCCAGGGTGATATAAATCAGGGGATTTAGCTCTCAGCTAATAGAGAACAAAATAAATTGAGGGGACAGACACGTAAAATTTTCATTTCAAGTGTTTGCTGTGACTCAGTAGCACATCTTTTCCTAAGATGGGTATGAATTAAAAGAACTATGATTTTTTAAAAAAAAAAAACTTCTCTTTATTTTTAAGAACTTGAGTATTTCCAGAGCATTATGTAGTTTAATGATTCTAACATTAGGAATAGAGAGTTCAGTCAGAAAAGTGGACTCCCCTGGAGCTGATTGCTTTCCACTTCTTTCTGCCCTGTTAGAGTTAAAATGAAGGATGACTTTCTCCTCAGCTGGAAGATTGTCTTCCCTTTCATTCTCTTTGATCTTGGGTCTAAGGGACATCATTGTTCTACAATTTTTAGACAACTGTAGTCTTGCTCCCTATGGGACACCAAACCTTCCAGTAAATCTGTTCACTGCAGGCTCTGAAAACCTTGCTGAAAGACTCACAGGGAAGCAAAGACATTATTATTATTTTCCAGTGTTTGATTCATGCACCATTCATTAGATGATTATAGCTGTTGGGATTTGATGGATGTGGCAGTCTATCTTGTCACTGTATTTCTGAGTGGTCTGTAGCTACTCAATAATTACTACAAAGCAAAGTGAGGGCATGTTCAGGAATGCTAATGGATTATCAGTTTCCTTTAAGCCTCATTACATTTCTTGATAGCAAAACATCCCAGTGACAAGATCTCATCTAATATGATTTTCCAAAGTCCCTTATTGCTTGTCAGACACAAGACTATATCTCCATGCATGCAGTAATTTGAAAACCTCTCTAATTTCCTGCTATGTCATTGTCTCACACATTTACTTTTGTTAGAGGATGTTGTGTTTGAATCCGTGGGAGGCAGTAGACTGAGGTCTCTGGAGAAAGTAAAACAAACGCAATACTCAATTCTGTTCTAGAATTGAATTGTCCAATCGAAAATTAGTTAGGTTCAATTTGAACTACTGTGTTTCATCTTCATATCTGTTTTTCTTTGATAGTAAATGGTAACATGAACCACTCAGCTCTTTGGTCCCAAAGTCTAGATATCATACTTGATGCTTCTCTCTCTGTTTTAGCTCTCATGTCCACTCCATCGCCAAATCCAGTTGGCTATACAAAGCGGATTCTTTCCACTTCCATCTCTATTACAAAATGACTAGACTAAACCAGCACCTTGTCTCTGCTGATCTATTGCAACCACCTCATCAGTTTGGTTTTTCTGCTCCCATCTTGGCCTCTTAAAATCTATTATCCTGAAAGCAACCAGAATCATCTTTATCAAAATAGATCAGAAGACATCACCCTGATGCTTCAACCCCTAATAGTATCCATGGCAGTTAAAATAAAATGAAAACTTTTCTACACGGTTTACATGACCCTGCAGGAACTGGCTCTCATCTATCCCTCTGACTTCCTCTCCCAGAAATCTCATTGTCCAATACCCACATGAGCTCAACCACCCCTCAGAGATTTTGCACATCCTGTTCTCTCTACCTTTTCTTTCTGATGAGCACCATATAGTTGGTTCCTTCTGCCATTTGGGTTGTGACTCATATGTCATAATTTCTCAGACAGCACCCTTCTACCCTTAGATGATTTCTGTGAGATTCCCTGTTTTGTTTCCTTCTTTGACTGTGTCGCAGTTTGGGGTTTTATTTCATTTGAGTGTCTCCTTGTTTCTGGTCTGCCTTCCACCACTGAGGATAGGGACTTTACCTTCCTTGCTAGCTCCTACCTCCCTGCTATCTAGCAGACTACCTGGCACATATGAGGAACTTAAGGGAACATTGGGGTGCTGAACGATTAGTGAGTGCTTCTTGTACAACTCCTTTCTATTTAAACCAAAGGTGGAAGTGATTGGTTGAAAACTATAAAGAGGCCAGGCTCGATGCTCTGTCTACTACAGTATTTCCAACATGTCAAGATGCACCAAAGTGGTTCTCAACCACTGGTGATTTGCCCCCTTGGAATACTGGGCAATGTCTCAAGATATATTCTATTGTTACAAGTGGGGAGGGGGCTTGCTGGCATCCAGTGGATAGATACAGTATGTGACCCCTGACAACAAAGAATTGCCTGAATGAAAATCTCAGTAGTTCTGAATTTAAAACTCCTACTTTGTTAGTCAGAAAGGCAAGATATTCCTCTTACATTTTTTGTTTTTTCTTTGCCACCAGAAAACCTCACATAACCAGCTTCTCTAGACTTCCTCAGTTCACTATCTAATGTAGTCAATATCGCTCCATCCAGGAAGATGTCTTTGACTATCCAGCTCATGTTTTCCTTTTCTAAAGTAAACCCTCTGACACCTAATTAGCTTAGGATATACGCTAAGGTGATACTCAATTACTGTTGGTTTTGAAATTCATTACAGGTATGAAACGCGTCATCCCTTTTAGCTCACTTATATTTGTCCATCTTTTTGAGCCATAATTCTACACTTTTGGGCTGCTCTTCCTACATGCCAGGCAGGGCTGATCTCTGCCCTGCATCATGTTCTTTTAGTTCTCAGCTTATATTCCTTAAAATATTGACCAATAGTTCTTCATTTTGCTCTGTCTCTGGTCTATCAGGCACTTGAGCCTTGACAAAGCACTAAGTCCAAAATATGAGCTCAGTACATTCTGGAAAGAAGACACAAGTCATGGGCTGCATATCCATTCAAAATGATAACAAAGAAAACCTTGCCAAACGAGCATCACGGGAGAAAAGGAGAAATTTCTGTTTCACTGCAGCCGAGAAAGTTGTGAGGCAGGCATAGTAATTGACATATCCTTTCGGATCTTGCCTGTCTTTTGTGGGTGAGCATAGGCATTCACCGGCAGGCAAGCGGAGCCAGCTCCCCATCAACTTAGAAAGAGGCAGGATGAGTAATTATCTCTGAGTTGATGGTGAGGGTCCCAGGAGAGAGAGCACTGTGGGCTCCACAAAGCCCTAAGCCGATGGCAGGTACAGGCGCAGACGGGCTGAGGCAGGCTGTTATCAGGACCATGAAGCGAGATAAGGAAAACAAAGTAACGACCTTCCTGCAGCTCTCCTGGGAAGGCAGCTTGCTTTAAGCTTGGGGTGCCATTGAATTCAACACAGCTGCAAACAAACAAAATTAGAAATGAATGATAGATTTCCTTTTAAAAATAGAACATGAAACAAAAGCACTTTTTTTTTTTGTCACTGTGAGCAAAGAAGCACCAGTGTCTGCTGAGAGAAAACAATTCTGAGGCACCGATTCCTTCTGTATCAGCCCCAGTTCCATTTAAAACATGAGACACTAAGCTTTGAAAAGCCTTTCGAAAGGTTGCCATGCCTCATGGTACAAATGATGAGACTGAGATTGGGAGAAGAGAAAGAACTTACCCCAAATCACACAGCCCCTCAGTGGGAAAGCCAGAATCTAGAGCTGAGTTCCATTTCCTGAGTCTACTACAGGGAAAGGCTTATGACCAGTAGGTACAGAGGCTGAATATCAGTCTCTACAATTTATTTTATCCAACAGCAAACTGACTGTGGGCAAAGTACTTCCCTTGTTTCGCTTTCTCTGTCCATGAAATAGTGCTGAAGTTCCTAATCATGCATAATATGACTTCAGCAATGCTGCTAACAATAAATACATTGTACAGAATGCATACTATATGCTAGACACTGTGATAAGCACTTTTCATGCATCTCATTTAATCTGTACATGTTTACTTAATAGGAGTGTACTGCCATTTACATAGGAGAAAAGTGGGACTAGAGTTAAGTAATGCCCAGAGTCACAGGATCAGTGTGTGGTGACAGTGGAAGGTGAATGTGCACCTGTGTGACTTCAGAGATGAAATTGTAATGTTTATATGTACTCTAATGTTTGTTATGTCTGGTTCTTGCAGGGACTGGGGTCCCATGCCCATCACCAGAAATCACTCCTGTTTTGAACTCTCTGGTTGTGATGGGGTAAAGTCTGCCTATCTTATACCTATTGGTCCCAGGATGATTCGAGACCAACAGAAGAAGACAAACTCTTATTCCACACATAATTCTTTAGATAAGGAGCACTGTGATAGCTCTTACTCTCTTACTCTCATTTTGTCTAAACTACATGCCTGGTTTTCCACATGTACCTGCCCTCACGTCCCACTACAAAATGCTTCTACCTAAACGCCAATATATTTAATACTTTCAAGTTAGAGTGTTATTGCTGATTAAAACAAACAGCAGTGGCAGACAGAGGAGGGGTGAAGATGATAGCTTCAGTGGAAATCTGAACAGGGAATTTTTATTTCGGGCCGTGATAGAGTTACAGGGATATAATTACCTTTCCACCTTCAACAAATATTAAAAAGGAGGGGGACAATCAGTCAAGGAAAGGAAATCGTATGATAAAGATTAAAGTGGAAGTCAGTAAAATAGAAGACTGGAAAGTAAGAGAGCAAATTCATGATGTGAAGTGACAAATAATAAGAATGAAAGAAGGCATCACTGCTGATCCAGTACCAGTGATGGAGAACCTTTCAGAGCATCCAGTGATAACAAACAGTGCACGGAGGTACACCTGCCATAGGTTCTCCTGCATTGCAGACATTCAAAAAATAAACAGAGAATGTTATGAACAACTTTATGTCAATAAATTCTGCACATTATTTAAAATAGATGAATATATTAAGAGATACAAACAACCAAATCTCCCCCCACTTCTCTCTCTACCACACACACACACAAACATGCATATGCACACAATCTGAATATTCTCATAATTACTAAAGAAATTAAATCAATAATCTTAAAAAAAAAACCCTCCAAGATCCCTGGTGAATTCCACCAAGATTTGGTGAAGGTATACTAAATCCTATCGCTTTCAGAATATAGAGGAATTGAAGAGGCAACAATTCCTAGCTCATTTCATGGAGCTAGCATTGCTCTTAATATTCAAAGTAGACAAACACATTACATAAAAAGGAAACTGTAAACCAGCATCCTTTTTGAACCCAGGAAAAATTTCTTAACAAAATTTTAGCAAGTTGAATTTAACACTATAGAAATTAACATATCCTGATTGAGGTTTATAGCAGGTATATCAAGTTCTTTTAATATTTAAATATTGTTCAATGGAATATACTGTATTACTAGACTAAACAAGAAAAATCACATAACCATCTCAGTATAAATAGAAAAAACTTTGACAGAATTCAATGCTTGTTCATGATAAAGAAAAATCCCCAAAAACCTAGAAACAGGAAAATAAAATCGCTCAATTTGATAGAGAACATCAATGAAAAACTTACAGCTGATCTCTGCTGGATGGTAAAAGGTTGAATGTCTCCCCTTTAACTCTGTGGAAAAAGATAAGAACACATGCATGCAATACTCTCATGCAGCATTGCACTGGAAGCCCTAACCATTACAATAAGGCAAGAAAAATCCCCATACAAATTAGAAGGGAAGAAATAAAGCTGATATTATTGACAGCACATATCTTCATAGAAAATCGTAAGTGATCTTATAAGAACCATAAAAGCTAATAAATAAAATTTAAGTTTATAGGAGGCATGCTAAACACAAAAAGCTAACTGTATTGCTATACAAGAAACAAACAACCATAAAGTGAAATCTAAAAAAAAAACCCCTTTGCAACAGCATCACAATATAAAATTAATCGGGATAAATTTAGCAAATGACATGCAAGCCCTGTCCAGCAAAAACTAAGAAACATCAATGAGAAATATGAAACAACACCTAAAGAAAGTGATAGTCATCAAATACAAATTAGACTAAATATTTTGAAGCTAGTCTTTCGTAAACTGACTTACAGACTCAAAACAATTCCGATCAAATTCTAACAGACATTATTTATGTATGTATATATCAAACTGATTCCTCAGTCTCTACAATAATTTAAAAAAATACAAATCAAAGCAAAAGTGAAATCAAGGTTGAAAAACAAGAACAAAGTCACAGAACTCATAGTACCTGATTTCAAAGCTTGTTGTTAATCTACAACGATCAAGATAGCACAATGTTAGAGAAACATAAATAGAATAGAAAAGAGTACTGGCATTTAGATTTATTGTCAGCTGATTTTTTGAAAAGGGGAATGGAAATTAAATAGGGAAAGGATAAGTCTATTCAACTGATTGCTCTGAGATATATATAGACAGACGATAGGTAGATAGATAGATAGATAGATAGATAGATAGATAGATAGATAGATATTTTCGAGATACAGCCTCGAATTACATTGCCCAAGCTGCTCTTGAATCCCTGGATTCAAACAATCTCCCCGTGTCAGCTTTTGAAGTGCTGGGACCACAGGCATCCACCACTGAGCCCCACTTGTTCTGGCACAATTTGGTAACCATACGTAAAAAGAGAAAAATCAAGGGCCAGAGACATGGCTCAGTGCAGCATTGCTTGCCTGGCTAGCCCATCATCCTGAATTCGACTCCAGTACAAAAAAAAAAAAAAAAAAAAAAAAAAAAAAAAAAAAAAAAAAAAAAAAAAAAAAAAAAAAAAAAAAGAGAGAGAGAGAGAGAGAGAAAGAAAGAGAGAGATAAAAAAGCAATCAGCTTCTGTCATTATAACACAACATATATGAAATTAACTTCCATGGAACCTAGACCCAATTGTGAAAGATAAAACTATCAAATGCTTGGAAGAAAATAGTGAAAAGTCTTGGTGAACTTAAGTTAGGCAAAAGTTTCTTAAATAGGAAACTAAAAGTGTTGTGTATAAAATTAATGGGCCAGGGATTTAGCTCAGTGGCATAAGCACCTGCCTGACAAGCACAAGGTTGTGAGTTCAGTCCCTGGTTAAAAAAAAAAAAATCCACAAAACTAATAAATTCAATTATATCAAAAATTTAAAACTTTCTTTTAAAGTGTTAAGAAAATAAAATTCAAGTCACAGATTAGAAGAAAACATTTTCATGATGTATTTTTAGAACAGGACTTTTACACAGAATATATAGAAATTTATTAAAACTCAGTGAGAGGAGAAACAACATCAGTTTTTAGATGAGAAGGTAATTTTAAGTGGTAATTCGCCAAGAAGACATATAAATGCACATAAGCATTTGCAAAAATGTCTATGATCATTTGTTATTAGTAAAATGCAAATTAAAGCAGAATGAAAGACAAATACCTGTTGACCAGAATGGCTATATTTAAAAACAAAACAAAATGATGATTATAAATGTTGACACAGATGTGGAGCAACTCATTTACTGCTGGCAAAAGTATATAAAATGAAACAATTTTGGAAAACTTATTAAAAAGTTAAACACACCCCTACCACACACTTTAGCTGTTCCATCCCTAAGTATTTACTCAAGAGAAATAAAAGCTTATGTTCCTAAGAAAGTGAGAGGCATTGCACATGAATAATTAAAGTAGCACTATCTGTAGTAAACAAAAATTGGAAATCCACCTGAATCTGTCTACGAATAGGTTAATGTAAACCAATGTGACAAATCCACACAATTCAGTAATGATAAAGAACAGGCTATTGACACATAGATAAATCTCAAAATAATTACAAGAAACCAGATAAAAAGAGTACAGTATATATTATATGATATGATATTATACGACATGTATAAATTCTACAGAATGCAAACTAACCCATGGTAATAGCAGATAAATGATGTTTCTAGGCATAAGGAGACAGAGGATATCTTACAAAATTTCTTGAGGAAACTGAGGGTTAATGGAAATCTTTGTTATTTTAATTGGGGTATAATTCCAGGGTATTTACATATGCCAAAACCTGACCACATTTACATATTAAAACATATGCACTTTATTATATATCTATTATGCCATAATAAAGTTGCAAATACTTTTAGAAATGAAGAAACGGGACAAGAAAGAGTGAATTCAAAGTTTGTAATAGGCACTTCGATTCCTCAATGAGAAGCAAGTAAGAAAACACGAACAAATTGATGAGAAGAGAACTCAAGAAAAGGTCACGATATACTAGGCAAAAACCACTGAATCAAAAACATTGGCTTAAATATCTCTTAAATCCTAGGTTCATTCAGATTAGCTTTATGGAAGAGATAATCTGAGAAGAGGTTGAAAGAAGTGGTTTTAAGGTATAGGCTGCACTATAACACATGATGTTTATACTTGGTACAAGAAGAAAGAATACTAAATCATGGGCTTGGAAATGCCACCCTGTCACATACTCTGCCTCCAAGCAGAGTTTATTTCAGGGACATTTGGAGAAAACAGTTCTTTCGTGGTCCATTTCTCTCAGCTGTGTTCATCATGTCAGGAAATGTCTAATCACTCATCCAGGGGCCTTAGATTTATCTTCAACTCCATCTCCCATGATACCAAGAGCCAGCCATGGTAGAGATCTCCCAAATCCCCCCACAAAAGGGGGCCTGCTGCTAGGAGGGCCGTCAGCTGACAACGTCCTCCCACGGTGTCTTTAGGTCCACCACAGTGAGTGAGCAGACACCATTCCCTCCCCTGCAGCACCTCCTCAGTGAGTGCGCTTTACCATGAGTGCCCAATACAGGGTTCCTGTCCAGACATGCTCACATTGGAGCTTTCTAATGGGTTGGACAAAGTGATTTCAGAGCTTCAAACTACTCTGAGGGTTTTCCTGAGACAGCTAGTCTAGCGTTCAATCTCACGAGGTTAACAAACGTACCAAGAAATTGGGAGTTAAAAAATATATATATATATGGACCAGTCTTTAAGACTATGAAATTAAGGGACACTCTTGGAGATAGGAAGATGAAAAGTGTGGGAGACAACTGGAGCGCTTCCCCTTGAATGCGGGACAATTGCTGCAACTTTGATTATATTGAGACTTATTTCCATATGTTGATGTATACAGAGCTGACTATGGTATTTCCTTCTCTCTTCAGTTGGCTCTAAGCATTGCAAATAAGGCTAGCAGAGGTATGTAATCTCTAAAGTCATCGGACAGTGTCCTGTTTCCTCCATTAGAGACTTTTGTAAAATATATAAAGCACAGCGGGATGGCAGAGCCAATGAGCTCCAGGAATGTCGACTGAGCCTTGAGAAACAGGCTGTGAGTTCCCAGGGCTAAAGTTTGCATATCAGAAACTGAAGCAGCAGCCTCCTAAAACAATTTAGTTGCCATCTTGACTGGGTTATGCAAGTTGATCCCCCTGCATATCTCTATCTCTGCATTTTGCAGAGATACCTTTCTCACTACTTGGCCAGCCAGCTCAAGTTACTCACATAATTCCCGTCATCCTCACTGTCACTCATCCTCAAGCCACCCCCTTTCTTCACAAGATAATAAATTCTGAGAGAGGCCTAGGATCAAGACCCTTGTCCACACATCCTCACGGGGATTGGAGTGAGGACCCCTTGGCTGCCCTTAACCTTAAATATGTCTCTGAGTCTTTACTCTCACCATGGGTGGCATCAGAGGTGGTAGATTGGGATTAACTTGCTGGGATTCCAATAACATCTCAGTGGAATTATCAATATAACTTCTTGAACTATGAGGAAGATTAGAGAAAGGATTGCAGTACTTGAATTACCATACTCAGTATTTGGGATTACAATAAGAAGTGAGCTCAAGCTTCAAAGATTCTATGGTCAGCAGAGATACCAAGAAGCCAGAGCAAAGAAAAGCAAGATTATTAAAATCAATACCACTGAAGCAAGAGGATGATCGACATGACTCCAAAACCCAATGAGGAAATTTCCCAGAAGATATGGCATAAATTCCAGGGGCCAAGGGACCAATACATGGATAAAACAGTCACTAAAGTAAGCTATAGCTATGCCTACCTTATTGGCATAGTAAAACTCATACCCCAAGGTGAAGACTGAATATGGCAATGAGACACAGTTCACATGTGTAGGCTTGATAAAAAAGAGCACAGGTACAAAGGAAACCCCATCTCTACCTGTGATGACACTGAGAGACCAGGTCCTTGCCTACCCCACAGATGTTACAAAGGCTGGACATCTTTGTTGTTTGGGTCAGCCTGAGATTTTTGTGCTTTCTCTGTTGCACTCGAGCATGAGAATAAAAATCTTGTTCCTCTCTCAAGGTGTTTCTAACTGATTTTTCTGGTTAAAAAAAAAACAACACGAGAACCCACAGAGTGCTAACAGTCCCATCCAACTGTCCTGCCTTCCTTCCTCCTCTCCTTTCACGGACAACAGGCATCCACTATGGATTGAAGGTTTTTACTACCTTTTTCTGTGACCACTTCTCTTTAGTATTCATAGGCATTATTCCTGATGAATATCTTCCATTTCTGTCTTGACCTCTGCTTCCTAGAGGACCCAAAGTGACCTGCATGCCTTCCCTTCTTCTCATCTTAAGTCTTCACATTCTCTTGAGTCTATGCTCAAACTTTCTCTCAAAATTGTTTCCTCTTCTCAAATTTTACTGCCATTGTCTTAGGTCAGCTGCCCTAGTTTCCTGTCCAAGAACTTGACCTAAACATCATCATAAATGGGACTTGAATTTCAGTGTTTGTGCTCCTCTAGGAATGGAGTTGTTGGTGTATCGTCTAACATCTAAAAATGAGGCCTTTGCCACCCATACGCACAGAGCATAAATTGTAATTGGGTTGCAAAGCTGCTGCTAAGCCCTGCTCTGATAAATAACTGGAATCTAATATTCCTTGCTCAAAGGTTACCTTATTTCTTTTCTATCTGAAATGAGAAAAGTTTAATCGTAGTCTCTGCTTTTTGCAAAGAATCAGAGAGGCTGGCGAAAATCTCATAAGGTGGACTTAGCTCCTTATGCACTTCTGCCTACAGTTACAGGCACTGACCCACCACTGCCCTCATTTGTGCCTCCATTTGTACCTCAAATAAGACTCGGCTTCCCCGCTCTGGTGTTTAAGCCTTCTAATCTTGTCTCTCAATACTCCCTCTTGTCTGACATATGTTCCAGTCAAATGGAACTGCTGCTGATCCCTGAGCACAGCCGGTGCTTTCTCACTTCAATAATTTGACTCTTTCTCGTTCCTGTCTGGAATCCCCTTGCTTCTTACTCCCAAAGCTGCTTGTCCAAATTCTACCCACCATTTAATGCCTAGCTGACATATAATATCCACTAAGGATCCTCAGAGTTACTGTCTTGCTCTGCCAACATCTCCCAGTAATTTTTCTTACCTATTTCTCATGGCTCTCATTGCTTTCTGCCTTGCCTTGTGTTTATTAGGTTCATGTGTCACATATTCTGCTAAACTATCAGCTCCACGGCCGGGTCTCACCCCAGCCCCACCCCATGGCTGATAGTTCAGGACTGTTCAGTGTCTCAGTTCTTAACCGGTGCTTTGTTTCCACAGGTGGTGGTGGGTTCTCTTATGTTCCAAGCATTCTCATACAGTACCTTTTTGAGACACAAAATCACAGCTCGGAAAGTTTGCAGTGGGACTCTAAGTAGCTTTGGCAGGAAAGCAAGTATTTCTCTGAGCACAGACCATTGTGCAAACTTGTGAGTCTTTCATTGTTGGCGTACTTCTCTGCTCAAACTGGATAAAATAGTAAATAAGTAGAGGGTCTTCAAGTTTCCCCGTGAGGATATGGAAGGTGGCCATTGTTAGACAAGACTACCAAGCCTCCAGTGTTGGAGCAGAGGGTTTCAGAAGGACTTGCTGCAGGTGGGGAAGAACAGCTGTACAGTCATACCTTAGTACTCAATTGCCTTGAAATCTATCAAGTTTAGTATTCAGTGCATTTTGATGCAAGTTTTGTCTAGGTACTTGTCATTTGCTTTGTCCTTGCAAGCTAGAGTTTGTCATTGTCTGTTGCTATCCTTTCAGCCACACAATTTGTTTGATATGAGTAGTTTTTGGTACTCATTGTACCTCCCAGAATCAATTAACAATGACTATCAAGGTACCACCAGGTGTGTAATTTCTATCCCACTCTAATATCCACTCCATTCTATTTTCTTTCATTCTGATTCTCCAGTCACCTTCAGGCCTGACTCCCGGGCTTCCACCACTCACCCTGTAAGTTACCGTGGGAACGCATTTCTCCGTGAGCCCTGCAGTGGTCTCAGCCTTGTCAAAGGCTTTGTCTCCCTCCTCTGCATACCCTATGCCAGCTTTCATGAGTATGTTCCCTGTCAGTAAATACTCAACAACAAACACATCTTGAAGTCTATTGTGTGCTAAGACTAGAACTGCCCATGGGTATATAAGATTCAGATCCTACACTCACTCATTGAGCCAGAACCACCTTTATCTGTAGAACATAATTAAAGTTTAAAAAAAAACTTTCGTTCAAATTTTAATGACCTCCTGGAGGTCAATTCTCACTTTAAATTTCAGATCTACAGCAGTTTTCACCGAGATAAACAAGGCACCTTGATTCAGGCAATCAACTCTGCCCACTGCATCTGTTCAGTGCAGGCAGGTTCTAATCCATCACCCAGGGAAGCATTTCACCAAAGTCTGCTGGAGACATCAGTTGATACTGTCCAACAGCCCCCAAGGTATGAGTTAAGACACATGGGGGAAAGCTATTGCCTCATATTTTGGTCTTCCACGCAATCTATAGTTCTCTGTGGTTTGCCAGGTAATAAAGACAGCCGAGAATCGAAAGCTCTGGAAGGCAGTTCAGATGCCTCAGGCAGATCATCACTTAGATGGCGATTTTCTCAGGTGTGGTAATTAGCTCCAGCAGAAAAGGCAAAATTGTGTCCCTCAGCAGAACAGGAGTAAATCTAGTGTTTGTCTTAATTTATTGAAGATTTCTAACAGCAGCATTTTTAATCGCCAGACTGAGTATCTAGCAGCTGCCACGAGCCCAAGTCCTGAGACTTGGAATGCAGCCTGATGACTAATTTCTTCAGAGCCCAGCAAGCCCAACTTGGATGCCGATTCTTAAGTCTCTTCTCCAAATTAGAAATCTTTCTCCAGTTTCTTCACCTCTTCCCAAGGTCTCAATAGAGATAAAACAAACATAAATGCATCACCTCGGATCCTATCTCAACACCACTGAAGACATATCACTGCCTGCCAGCAGAGCCAAACCTTCAGACTTGTCAAGAGCTCTAATGTCCTGGGATTTTCCATTCTCCTCATCTGTCATTATGGAGACACACACATTCATTGGTGAGTTGCTTCTAACTTTGAAAGAGCTTGAAAACTCACAGTCCTCTGATATCAGTCAGATCTACTTGCTAGGCTTTGTTATAATATTAGCTCTCTTGTTTATCCTGGAGGAAGTTATTCTCTCTAAAAACTTTGCATTCTCCTGAATTACAGGGATAATAACACTTACCGTGCCTACAGCATGTCTTTGACACTCAAATGAGATAATGCGCATGAATAAAGTTGAGAAGAGGGGGGAAAAAATCATTGCATAATCACTGTAAAGAAGTAATGCAGCTGAGACAAGAGCTTAGGGCGTGGCAAACCAGCTGGGCAAGTGGTCAGGACCTGTCAATCTTGGCCAGAGCACATGCGCAGAACAGTTTCCAAGCCCTGCGTCTGACACTAGAGAATGCTGTCTTCAGTTCTCCTGGCACAAGATCAGGCAGGGTTTTGATAAGAAAGCCTAGATCTGATGTCAGAGCAGGGGTGTAAAAGACAGGCCATTTACCTCAGGGCTGCTGTGAGCCTTTTCATCGCCCACTCTACACTTTGCAGGGTGCACTTAACCTGCCTGTACTCACGCTGCAGAGCGCCTCTTTCCCCCTTTTCTTACCTTTAATCCCTTTAATAAATCTAAAACTTTGCTGTTTTTCACTTGTCCAGTCCTTTGTAAGGGATAACAAAAGCCTGGAAAAAATACACAGCACCCTGGAACTCCTCTAACACAGTCAATGGCGAATCTGCTTAACTTGACATAGAACCTGGATAGACCACAAGAACTCAAATAGTCAGAGACTGGGCTTTGCTAAGTAGAAAAGAAAATGTTAGGGTTAAAAATCAGCAAATCTATATACCGGAACATAGTTTGGTTTTAGCACAGTGCCAGGTACATAGGAGACAAAATCTTTTTTATTGAGTAAATACTTGTGGTGAGAAGTAATCAGGTCAAAACTAAACTCCCTTTCTGCCTTAGCCCATGAAAGGCATCTCAAGGTGAGAGGAAGTGGTTATGCTTCCTGTAGGGCAGTGCTAATGGAACTTTACTCTTAAGAAAGAGTTAACCAGGGCATTGGAGCTCAGTGGAGGAAACCAACAGATGAATACACGTTTACGGAATTTAGTTGGGAATCATTCTACTTAAAAGTTTTGGGAAGTGGAATTACACGTAAGTTCTCCCAAGGAGGAAGACAAAGAAAATGCTGTCATCACTGAAAAAGTATTTAAGCCAGGATGTGATGAATGTCACAGGCAATTTGCTGAAGGATGGCAAAAACAGAAAGATTAGAGAAGTGGATGCAGTTAATTTATCATTAATCCTCAAAAAAGAGGACTTTACAGCAACTATTGTCACTCATGGTTCATCCTAACTTTCTTATGATGATCAAGCTAAGAAGGGGGAGTGACTTCTATCCTTATGCAAATCGAAGCAAGAGATTCCTGCCCTCTCACAGGAAATGAAAGACAAGGGAGCTAACTCCATGATGTTTTCCTTTGGAACAGAGCCCTGCCAGGTCCTTGGGAAAGATTCTTGGGTCATAAAGGCTATGGAGTCAAAGGAGGAATACATTTCAAAGGGAGGAAAAAATACAAGTTTCCTAAGGTAAATACTTCTTAAAAGGGGTGGGAGGAACCTTTCATTTTCTTTTCAACAGGGTGAATTAAACCTCTTATTTCTGTTTTGCCCTTACAAAATCCTCATGTTTTCAAGCAGAAAAATTATACTGGAGAAGAGTGCACGTTATACTCCTAACAGTGACCTATAGGTGGTGGAGACTCTGGCCACTGGTCCCTTGCTTGACTGTTGGTTGTAAAGCCCAAGAGAAGCTTTGAGATCCTACCTCGTGAGTGGTAAGTCCTCACTCTTCTCAGATTCTGTGATTTTCTAGTAACCAAGATGGGCTAGGACTCTTTTATTAGGTGTTGAACTTCTATAATGAAGCCATTCTCCCTCCAGAGCTAAAGTAAAAATTAAAAAAATAATAATCAGATAGCACATTCTCTGTTTCCTCTAGTCAGGCTAACCAAAGTGTTCATTCCCATTCCTATTACAATCAGTTGCGGATCTTGTTTAACTTTGCTGCACAAGGTGATTTACAAGTTTTTGTTTGTTTGTTTGGGTACTGGGGATCAAACTTACAACCTTGCACCTCCCAGGCAGGCGCTTATGCCACTGAGCTAAATCCCTGGCCCTATCTTTTGAGATAGGGTCTCACTATGCTGTTCAGGCTGTCCTTGAACTCACTTTGTAGCCCAGGCTGGTCTCGAACTCACAACGATTGCTCCTCCTGCCTCAGCCTCCTGATTTACAAGTTTGAGTTGTAGAACCTTAGATTACTCAGTGGTCCACTAACAGCCAAGAAGTCTAAGACCTCGATGTTTTCAAAACATTGAAATTACCACTCCTCCCAATCCCCGTGCTGCACCCTTGTCCCTTACATAACTGATGATCATGCCTACTGAGGGAAGGAGGAGGTGAGGCTCACTATTCTCCACCGCTGGGTGACACCTTCCGTATTAAACTTCCTTTACTCCAAGGATTGGTGTTCAGTGACTGGTTGCTGCTCTTTGAGAACATAAATCTGATTTCGGAGTTTGTTAACGGTACGAGTTAGCTGCAAATGGCATGTCTGCTACTTCTGGATGATTTGGCTCCAAATGCTGTGTTCCACACACTTGCTGCCCCCATCTGTCTGTTGGGCCTGTACCCTTCCTCATCACCCTGGAGATTGCCCTCGGCTGGTGCCCTTCAGGCCAGGGCTGGAGCCCCGCTCACTGCTGGCAGCCTGCTGTGGCTCTATGCTTCCCACCAGGCAGCCATGAGTAGCACCCTGGTGACAACCGTGCTTGAGGTGCTTGACGCCCACACTCAAAGCTCTTATCTATGAGCAAGAACACGCTTTCCCTTTCCTGCATCCTGCTTGGATCACCAGGGATAGAATTCTTCGCACTGTCTCATGTCTCTCTCCCTTTCCACTGCACTGGCACCCTAAAGAAGCTATCTGGAGTAAAAGTTGTGCTTCTAAAATGACTGAGGTTCCCATTTGTGCATGACGATCCGGTTTTAGTGTTGGAATCCCCCTCCCCACAACTCACACAGTCCTCAGTCCAGAGGAACCCAGGTGGATTGGTCACCCTGTGGCAACCTCTTAAATTTTAAAGAGCTTTTGAATTCTTTAGGGAATTTGTTAATGTGCAGAGTCTGGTGGAAGGAACCTGAGTGGAGCCACGTTTGGAGCCGCAAGGATTTAAGAGACAACCTCAGATAACTGGTTCTTCAGATAACTGGTTCCTTTCATGACCTGCTGATGAGTCTGAGCCTTCACTCTAGATTCAGTTTAACTGTAATTTTTCTGTACTCCACAACCCTCTTGTACTTCACTGAAATGTAGTGTTTGCCAGAGGCCCTTCTGTTACCGGCCACTGAGTCAGACAGAAATATCATAGGCAGTCAGACAGGGCTAGGTCCTTAAAGGAGCCAGTGCAGAAGCCCAGATACTTTGCAACTGGAGGTGGGGGTGGGGGGGACAGGCACCTCCTGCTGTGGACCAGATATCAAGACAAAAGACAGAACAAATACACCCATATCCTAAGGATTGATATTCTAAATAGTTCTATATCACCCTGAGGAAGTCAGGAGTCAGCATCCCACCCCTCTACAGGAAGAGTCATTGTCATTAAGCATCCCCGCTTGCTATGTGACTTGCTTCCCCATTTGTCCTTGACTTAATCAATTTTACCTGAGCAATTAATCTTATTGGTTAACTATGGTTATGTCCCACCTTATGCCCGTCTGCCTTGCGAGTTCCCAGTTTTCCCCATCATGATTTTATTCTATAAAAGTCCCTAGAAATAACAGAGTCTTTGGCAACCCGCTCAGGCCCCCTTCTGTCCCTCAGACAGAAGCTTTCTTTCTCTCAATAAATATCTTCTGCTCTTACCCTCCGTTGTTCCTAAAATTCATTCTTCAATTTTAGAGAACACGAACTCGTGTTGGACATGTAGTAGGTTGGGAGTTTCATTCCCCATTATCATTTGAAGGTCTGGGATCATTTTTCCTATATCACTTCCAACCTATCAGATATTCCAACAGCAACCCTCAGCAAGCACATATTATTGAGTTCCTTCTCCACATTCATTCCTCACAGCTTCTCTCCTGTAGGAACTGATGAGTAAATACGAATATTAGAGATACCTGTTTTAGCTCTCTGTTTGGTGACTCTTATGTTTGTAAGTGATTTGAGAACTGAGACTATTTATTATGCATCTCAGATGCTCGCATCATGAAATACGAGTCCCTTTGAAGAGTTCCACTTCATAAATGCTTGTTTCTCCCTTTGAAATCCCGCCTTCCTTTCCTAGAACCCAATTAGTATCAGAAATCTTCTAGAGATTTTTTAAAAAATGGTAATGGCAAGGGCAGCTTGAAGCTGGGACATGGAATTGGAACTGAGGTTAATAGTGGCTGTGTGCATCCGCAGGCCACATATTTACCATGAGACGTTATTGTTCGTCTTAAACAGCCAAGCATTGCACTATGGACCCCCTCATTGAGGTTACTGAAGAAAATAGCTTGCAGGCTAAACACGGCCAATTGACAATGAAAGAGTAGCGTTAACTTAGAACAGAACATCAATTTAAAAACATACATAAAGTGGATAATTTCCTCCCAGCAAATGACAAGCAAATTAAAATGTTGTCATAATAAACACATTTTATTGTTTTGTTTTTCTTTTGTGGGAAAAAAAAGGTGAAGAAGAAGGGAAATGTCGAGCAGCAAGAGAGTAAAATAAATCTTCAGAAAAAAATATTCTCATGATGTAACCTATTTACAATATAGAATAAAATATTTAAAATAGAAGTATAAGTCAGTGAATGTCTGAGCTGTTAGGAAAGTAAAGAAGGTCAGACAGGAAAGGTGGTATGAATCCTCAGGGATAACTTTGCCCTTGTATAACATTTGGCCATGGGTGGTCTAATGTCTGGCTTCTTACTGGAGACAAAGTCTGAGCCCCAGCAGAGTGGGAGCTGGAATTACAGACCACCCTATAAAGCTGGATTCCCCAGAGGGAGAAACTCCCACAACTCGCAGAGGAAGATAATGTACAACATGCTTGACTTGCTTTGACTCAGAATAGAGCAGGGGGAAAAACAAAAAGAAGAAAAAAAGAAAGAAAGAAAACAAAAATTTCCTTTGAAATTTTCCAAACCAAGGCAGGATTTAAGTGAGTTGGAGACCAAAGCTGACCTTATCGTGTGGCATCAAAAACCAAAACCTAAACCAAAAATACCTCCACAATATAAAGCGAAGGTTGTCCTGGGGTGACAGGGCCTGTTGATGACTGAAAAGAGAAAATATATTTATTTCTGGAGAAATGCATTTTAGATCCGGGACCCCAAGGATTTCAACATAGACTACTGCAGAGATGTGAACTCACATGCAAAAACTATTATCCACATGAGTTGGCCTATGTATGGGAATCTGCAACAATACCGAGTCTCAGTCAATACTGGAATTGCCAGAAGTGGAGCATAAAAGTAGCAATTAAAATACCTAAAGTGATAAAAGGGAGCACTGAAACAAGATGAGTGGAAAATCTGAATTGAGGGAGAAGATAACCACAGAATGTTTATTCACTGAAAATGTAAACATTAGCATTAGAAGGTCAGTGGATGGGTTAAATAGGGTATTAGACACAGCAGGAAGAAGAATTATTGAACTTGAAGATAAATTTGAAGCAAGTGGAAAGAAAATAGAAAAGAGTAAAAAATATGGACATTAAAAATTTAAACTCAAGTTAGAACACGTATCTTTAATGCACGCATCAGGAGTTCAAGAGAATGGAAGACAGAAGAATACTTGAGGAAAACAGATGCGATTTTTCTGCTATTGACGAATGCGTATATTCAGAAAACCCAATGAATCCCAAGTACAATAATTTAAAAGATGTCCACAATGAGCTAATTGGGGAGCAAACACAGAATGCTGACTACATACATATAAATGTAAATATAAATATATATATGTTTTAATTAACACTTATTCATTATACATGTTAATGGAATTCACTGATATTTCTGTACATGCATGCAACATGCATTGATCCTGCTTCCATATTTCTTCCACTCTCCCCTTCCCCTCCTCTCCACCAGAACCCCCCCAGTCCCTAGCAATCAGTATTCAACTTTCATATTGACTTTTTTTTTTAGCTTCCTTGTATGAAACATTTGTCTTTCTGTGTCTGTTATGTTTCTCTTAACACGATGTCCTCCTGATTCATACATTTTGCTGCAAATGACAGGGTTTTATCCTTCTTATTTGATTAACACATGTTAAACAGAACAATGGATTTCATTCTGGCATATCCATACACTCATGTAACATTTTTGATCATTTTTACCACTCCATTACCCTTCTTCCTCTTTTTCCCCCTTTACTCTTATCTCCTTTTCTCCTCTAATAGTCTTCCTACTATTTCATGCCATCTCTTTTATATCTTTCATTTGTATATTTTGGGATTTCACATATGGAAGATAATATGTGATATTTGACTTTCAGAGTCTAGATTATTTCATTTAATATGGTGATCTCCAGTTCCATCCATTTTTTTGCAGACTACATAACTTCATTCTTCTTTAAAACTGAATAATATTCCATCATACACACATACCACATTTTCTCTATCTATTCATCTGTTGATGGTCATCTAGGTTAAGTCCATATCTTAGCTATTGTGAATAGTATCACCATAAACATGGACTTGCAGAAATCTCTTCTATGTACTGAATACATTTTCTTTGACTATATACCAAAGAATGGAACAGCTGGATCCTTTGGTAGTTCTTTCTTTCTTTTTTTTTTTTTGGTACTGGGAATCAAACTTGTAACTTCTCACCTGCCAGGCAGGCGCTTACACCACTGAGCTAAATCCCCGGCCCTATTTTTTCAGACAAGATCTCACTATGCAGTTCAGGCCAGTGTTGAACTCACTTTGTAGTCCAGGCCAGTCTTGAACTTACAACGATCCTCCCTGCCTCAGCCTCCCGAGTGCTGGGATTATAAGCGTGTGCCACCAAACCTGGCTCATTTGGTAGTTCTATGTTTAGGCTTTGTTTGTTTTTTAAGAAACCTCTATATGCTTTTCCATACTAGTTGTGCTATTTTAAATTTCTACAAAACGTGTGTAGAAGTTCCTTTTTCTCCACATTGTTGACAGCATTTTTAAAAATAATAGCCATTTCACTTGGTGTAAAATTGTATCCCGTTATACTTTTGATGTGCATTTCCCTTATGGCTTATAATACTAAGTATTTTTTCTTCTGTTAGTGGGACATTTGTACTTGTTTTGAGATGTATCACTTAAGATCATTTGCCCATTTGTAATGGGATTACTTTCTGGTGTTAAGATTTTGAAGTTTTTTATATATTCTGAATATTATACCTCTATTAGATGAATGACTGAAATACATTTTTATCATATTCTGTAGGATGTCTTTTCACCCTGTTAAATGCTTCCTTTGCCAAGCAGAAAATTTTTAATTTGATGGAACTACATTTGTCCAATTTTGTTTTTGTCTTCTTTGCTTGTCCAGAAAATCATTGGGGTCTTATCCAGAAAAATATTACCTATACTAATATCTTGAAGTGTTTTTTTCTAGTAAATTCAGAGTTTCAGATATTACACTGAAGTCTTTGATCCTTTCTAAGTTAATTTTTGTATAGGGCAAGACATAGGGGTCAAGTTTTAATCTTCTGCTTATGACTATCCAATTTTACCATCATATTTTGTTGAAGAGGCTATTCTTTCTTTAATGTATGCTTTTGGCACTTTTGTGGAGAAATGATCGTAGTTGTATGGTTTACTTCTGGTTCCCCTATTCTATTTCATTGGTCTAGGTATCTGTTTTATTTGTCAGTGCCATACTGTTTTGGTTACTACAGCTCCATAGTATGTCTTGAGATCAGTTATTGTGATGCCTTAGCCATTGGGAAAAATATCTACAAAACTGATAATTTATTTCTCTATTACCACTCTTCAGGCCAAAAGAATATTTTTAAATGGTTAAGAGGAAGCAATTCTTTCTTTCTATATTTTTTTGGCCACACCGGTAATCAAACTCACAGCCTTGCGCCTGCCAGACAGGCACTTAAGCTGCTGAGCCAAACTCCCAGCCCTAATTTTTTTGAGGCAGGGTTGCACTATGTAGCTCAGGCTGGCCTTGTGCTCAGGTTATAGCCCACACCGGCCTCAAAATCACAACGCTCTGCCTACCTCAGCCTCCCAAGTGCTGGGATTAAAGGCGCGTGCCACCACGCCCGGATGAGGAAGTAATTCTTGAAATAGTATATTGCATGTTATGAAATCATCCATCAAGATCAACTGGGGAATAGAGATTTTTTAACAAACACAGATAGAATTTATTTTCAACAAAATCTCACTGAAGGAACATCTAAACAATATTCTTTAGAAAAAGAAAAAGAGTCACTGAGGGGAATTATGAGAAAAGAAAGGAATACTAAACAAAATGTGGATTTATGGATAAAATGAAGCAGATATTAACAGTGAATTAAGTCAATAAAATATAATCCAATTTGCAGTGTTAAAAAACCAAGATAAAATTTTACCTTAGACAGCAATGGCATATCAGGTGAGTGGAGTAAATGCCTCAAGGCATTTTGATTTTCTTTTGTTGTTCAATGGAAAGATAAATATACCAATTTTACTTTGGATATTATTCAGTTAAATAGACATGTTAATAATTCAAGGGTAACTGTAATAGTAAGTGTAAGACTTCAAAATTGGTGGAGAAAAACATATTGGATGGAACCCAGTTGGGCACACAGTCAATTCAAAAATGAAAAGAAAAATGAATGCAAAAGGAACATTGAAAAAGCAAAAAAGCCTCTTCAACAAATGATGCTGGGAAAACTGGTCACTCGTCTGTAAAAGACTGGAACTATATTCCTCTCTCTTAACTCTGAACAAAAACCACAACACAAACAATCAATGCAAAATGGGTCAAAAGCATTAATGTAAGACCTGAAACTTTGAAGCTGCTTGAGGAAAATGGAAGAAACACTTCAAAAATATTGGTATAGACAATGATACACTAATCAGGATTCCAATATCTCAGAAAATAAGAGTAAGAATTGAGAAGTGGGAATACATCAAATTAAAAAGCTTTTTCATAACAAAGAAAACAATAAACAGAGTGAAGAGATAACCTCCAGAATGGACTTGGGATTTAGCTCAGTGGCACAACGCCTGCCTGGCAAGCACAAGGTCGTGAGTTGGATCCCCAGTACCAAAAACAAAATTAAACAAAGCAAAACAAAACAAAAACCCTACAGAATGGTAGGAAACCTTTGCCAGCTATTCATCTCACGGATGGTCAATACCCAGAGTATATAAATAACTAAAAAAAAAAAATTAACATTAAAAAAATCCAATCAATAAAGGGCAAGTGATCTGAATAGACACTTCTTGAAAGAAGAAATATGAAGTCAATAAATCTGTAATGAATGATTAAAATTTTTAGCCATCAGAAAAATGTAAATCAAAAGTATATTGAGATTCCATCTTACGCCAGTCAGAATACCTATTTTCAAGTAAATAAATAATAGCAAATGCTGGCAAGGATACAGCGAAAAAAGAATCGAAAATCACTGTTGGTGAGAATGTAGATTAGTATAATCACTATGGAAATCAGATGGTGGTTCCTCAAAAAATTAAAAACAGAACCACTACATATGATCCAATTATACTACTCCTGGTTATTTGCCAAGCTATACACCCGAAGGAACCAAATCAAGAAGATAGCAGAAGTACATCCATGCCCCATGTTTATTGTGTTACGACTCACAGTAGCCAGTTATGGAAACAGCCTAACCGCTCATCAACAGATGGATAGAGAGAGAACATGGGCATGCATACACAATGGAGTATTAGCCATAAAGAATGGATAGAATTGGAGACCATCATACTAAGCAAAATAAGACAGACTTAGAAATACAGGCATTTTATGTTTTATCTTATATGTGGAATCAAGGGGAAAACAAAAAAACCAAAAAGAGGAAAGGGAATTATTAGGAAAGGGGGGAGCCCAGGAAAAGGAAGATGGGAGCCCACGGGTGGGAAAGGGGATGTAAGGTAAGGTAATAGGGGAACTGAGATAGTCAAAGTCATATACAAATATGCATAATAATTGTAACTAAAAATAACACACTAGTAAATAAAAACAAAATACCAATTACAGAAAATATAATAAATTTAACTTCCATTCATAATTCAAACAAAAAACAAAACAACAGAAGTGATGGAAAGTATGAAATAAGACAAAAAATTTATTCAGATATATTAGTTACCACAATCAGTATGGATGAAATAAACTTCAGTTAAAAGACAAGGATTTTTGCTCAGGACGATGATGCACTTCTGAGGCTGAGACAGGAGAATCTCAAGTCCGAGTCCCCTCTGGGTAACTTAGTGACTCAGGGAGAACTTGCCTCAAAGTAAAACTTTTTCTTCTTTTTAAGGCAAAGACCTGGATTCACAGGGAGACCTAAAAAAGACAAAGGTTTTTCAGATTGTATTTAAACAAACTCAGTTGCAGGATATTTACAAAAGTAGCAACTAAAATACAAAGACATTAAAGTAAGCCGATGGAAAAAGAAATTCTAGAGAAAATTCAGAAAGGGTAGACCTTATGTTAACAAACTACCAGAGATAAAATACGGTATAAGACATACAGAAGTTTATTGAATATTTATAAAATTTCAACCCTAAGTTTGTGAATACCTAAAAATGTACATACAACTTCCAACACGGGCAAATGCACATCAGTTCTGAGGCCACGTGGAGCCTTGCATGATGTGCACTTTATGTTAAACTAAAAAAGTCTTAATAGATTGGAAGGCATTTTAGGCCACTTTCTCTGATCAGGGCAGAAATAAGTTTGCAATCAGTACCAATAATCCATTCATCTATGCATCCATACATGGGACTGTTAGCAACTATTCTTTCAATGAAATGTACATTTGTAGGCCTTTCTCTTAGGCTTTATCGATGGTTTTGATAAACTCACCTCATATCATCCTCTGTAATCTTCTAATACTTTTAATTTAGTTTGCCAAAATGGTTGACTAAAAATGAACATTTGTAAATTGATTTTCTGGTTTCATTCATGTGGCCTGCATGTTTGGTTATTTGATAGAATTTAATTTTAAAAACAAGCCAAATTTCAGAAATTCAGTGTTCTGTATTAGCCCAACCATAAAGGACTCCGTTAACAGCTACAGTTGATTTAAAAAATACAAAATAGAAATTTATGTTTTTAAAGATTGATATTTATTATTGTTATATTTTTAAAAGCCTTCCAGCTTAGTAATTCTTATAGCAGGGGTTTTTTAAAAATCCTAAAATGGACTGAGATACCCCAAAATATTCCAGATGCTTTCAACCACTTTAAGTTTCATTCAAGAGAAATAATAATGTATAGAATCAGCCTGGAAAATATAGGATACATGAGATTAGTTATAACAAAAAAGAATGTATTATAAATTCCTTGAAAACAGTACTAAGTGATTTTTTCAGCAGTTGTCTTCAGTGCTTAGCACAGTAGTCACCACATCGCAGATATCCAATAATGCTATGTAAAGAGAAAAAAGGAAGATGATGTAAATACAGGCTGATAATTGAGTGACCAAAAGGCCAAGAATTAAAAAAATGCATCCACTCTGGGAAAAAGCACTTGCAATCATTATTTTATTTCATTCAGTCCATCTCTGTCGAGTGCCCACTTAGTGGCAGAAGGCGTGCTAGGTGCTGTGTGCTGTTTGAGAGTCACAGCTGTCACTTCTACCGGTGCGGAGCTAGCAGACTGTGGAGAGACGCAGGGTCCGGGGAACCAGAAACCGGCTCCATCTCCTGCTACAGGCACCTCGAGATGGAGTTCTGATTTTATTAAAGCTTTGATAATTCCTTAATAACTTCAGTTAGCCTAATACTTTAATATTTATCATTTCACTTGATGCACAAAGACTGAGCATTTCCGTTCATTTACAAATTGCGAACAATGACGTCCAAGTGGGCAAATCACATGACGGGAACCCAGATTTTAAAATCCAAAGGACTAGCGATGACAACAGTATTTTCTCACTTTTATTGCCTTTGGTGTTTATTTGTTTTTTTGTTTTGTTTTTGTTTTTGTTTGTTTTTTACTTAAAGAGAAAAAACATAGTCTCCTTTTTTCAGCTTTCAAAACACCAAACTGTCTTGTTTTATCGAATACCAATTCTTGGTGATTGTCTAAATTTTTCATTTTTTGCTTGAGAATTTCTAGTCAGCTTTAGAGGATACAGTCGGAAGGTCCTTGGTTGTATAAACAGTGGTCCCTAAACGCAAGGCTGACTGCATACCGTATTAGTCCACTGAAAATTTCCTGAAGTGAAAAGTCTCGATGCTTCACTTCTCCCTTCTTGGGTCCTATAGGTAACTGTGCTGACCATGGGCAAAGTCATCAATAAGAGCATCTTGGCTGGGTATGATGGTGCACTCCTATAATCCCAGCACTCGGGAGCCTGGAACAGGAGGATTGCTGTGAGTTCAAGGCCAGCCTGAACTGCGTAGTGAAACCCTGTCTCAAAAAGACAGAAAACAAAACAAGATAAAATAACAACAACAACAACAACAACAATAACAGTAACAACAACAAAATAAGGGCATGTTTGCCTTCCACCACATTTCTCAGCCACTAACCTGGTAAGGCCCTTGTGATTCGATGACTGTCATTATCTTCCCAAAACAATTCTGTCTGACATTCTCCTATTCAGAAGCTGCTATCTTAGTTCAGGTTTCTCTAACAAAAATACCACCGGTGGAGCGACCTAAACAAGAAACATTTATTCCTCACTGTTCTAAAGACTGGGAAGTCAGCATCAGGATATGGGTAGTCCTGGTGTCCAAAGGGGGGCTTGCTTCTTTGTGTGTGGACAGCCTTCTTCTCAGGGTATCCTGTAGCAAAGGGAAGGAAGGAGGGAATGACAGTCAGAGGAGAGAGACTGACACTTATTTGTTCTCATCAGGGCACTAACAACACCATTGGTGAGGGCTTCACACTTATGACCTAACTTCTTTCCAGAGAGCTCACCTCTGAGTAGTTACTATTCAAATATTTAAATTTTGGAGTGATACAAACATTGGAAGTTACTATATAAATATATAAACTTTGGACAGATACAAATATATAGTCTATAACAGAAGTTTTAAGTGGCCCTCTCACCTTCTGAACATTGATCAAGGCCTTTAATCTATCATTCCAAGTTTGCCATAAGCCTTTCAAGGTTTACTGTGTCCTATTCATCTTTCTTTCCCTCACCGAATATTTACTCTTTTGAAATCTGGCATGGTGGTGCTTGACTGTAACCCCTGCTTTGTGGGAGGCTGAGAGAGGAACAGTCTGAGTTTGAGGCCAGACTGGGCAATTCAGAGGGAATTCTCACCCCCAAAAAAGATGTGGCTGTAGCTCAGTGTGAAGTTCCTGGGATTCAATTACAAAACAACAATAACAAAAATCCTGGGCCCCAACTACACTGATTGTTTGGTTTACTCAGTGGTGCCCTGATACACTTGGTGTTCATTTTGTACAATTTCATATCTGAGCTCAAGTTGTCTCTTCTTCTACCAGGAGCACTCTCTCCTGCCTTGATGTACTGATGCCAACATAATAACCATCTCAGCTATAAACCAGCTCCTCCTTGGATGCCTGGCACATACATAATCCCCCTTCCCCGAGCTTCTACCACATGCCCTTAGATGGCATTGCCTCCACCACTCTGGCTCTCTTTCACTTTGCGCCCTTTCCTGAGGTCTCTATATCAGGAGTTTAGGAATGGCACTTCACACAGGGCCAGCGACTCTTTCATGCTGACCCTTGTTTAGCTTCTTGTCACGTAGTAAAGATTTTGTACATGCTTCATGCATTCCCAGAATTAAGCAGTTGTACCATTTAAAGGTACCAGAAGTGCTAATATTGTCTTCTACCGAGTCAGTTGACCCTGACCAAGTCTTCTCCACCGCAAAATGAATGTAATGACACAGAGAAGTGACAACACTGTCACAATCACAAAGCAAGTGACAATAGAGCATGTCACCTGAAATTTATTTTTAAAAGTGAAGAGGACATAGAAACTTGAGGCAGGTGTTGGAAATTAAGACTGTCTGTTCAATGTTGCCTGAATATTGCTAACAGAAAGTTCTATGGTAGACCCAGAAATCAGCACTTGTATACTTGTTTTTCTCCATACCATGAGGTTAATTGGTAACTTGCTTTCCTAAACTTTAATCTTGCTGGCTTTCAGTCTTCCAAACTCAAGAAAATATTGAATTGCTCCTGACATCTAGCTAGCTTGATCTGGAGTGCATGAATAATTTAAGCTGATTGAATATTTTGCCACATTAGACTGGAAAATATCTGAATCCCCAAAACAGTAAAAGAAAATGACAGGTTCAGATACCACTTGGCATCACCTTCTGTGATTTCCGCCAGGTAATTAAGGCCATCTAAGGAGGCTGAAATGAAAATTTGCCTTTAGCTACAGGATTTTTCTCTTGAGCAATCAAGACCCAGCAAAAGAAGAGTCTGTCTTTAGCTGATATCAAATCTTCCTTTCTTGGATGCAAGATAAAACAAACACATTCCTCAGATTATTTTGCTTTCTGCCTTTTAATACAAATTGCTCATTGAATTGATTTGCATTTTAACCAAAAAGTAGTTTTAGAAAATGCTTTCATTAGTAGGATTTATTTAGATTGGAAATACATTAAAAAGATGTGCATAAAACCCTCAGGGTTTATTGGAAATAAACAACAAGAGAAGCAGTCAAGTCACTCTGGGGTGAAGTGGCCACTGGTCTCCCCTGTCTCCCCAGTCCTCTGCCTCTTCTGACCTTTAGGAATCCTACTCACTTTTTCTTCGGTCTGTTCCAGTTTGCACACATGACCAGAATTCTCAGAGTATAAGAAGTGATGCTTTTCCAAGTCACAGTTCTAGCAATGTGACTCTAGAAATGACAGAACTAAGGGCAAATCGACCAAGACAAGTGATGTAGTAAGCTGGAAAATGAGGGCAGAGAGGTACTGAGCCTCCAGCAGTGCCTGGGGGAGAGAGATGTAGCCTTGGGAGAAGCCTGTGCTCTGGGTGTGGGTGGATGAGTCTCTTCTGTCATAGGTTGGGGACATTCCATTAAGCCTCACCAAGCCAGGGTATTGCTTAGGGCTCTCGAGTTCTTTATGATTTGGTTCTATGCCCATCAATAACAGTGCTCATCTCACTTCTGATATACTTTGGTACTGGGAATGGGGCTAGAAGATATTAGTATTCTGGTCCCTTACATAAGAATACCTCCAAGCAATGATATGTTCCAAGCCCTGCACATGCCTATAAACTCAGGTACTTGGGAGGTTGAGACAGGAGGATCTCAAGTTCAAGGTCAACTTGAGCAATTTAGCAAGAACTTATCCCAAAATAAAAATTAAAAAATAAAATGACTGAGGCTGTATGTAGTTCAGTGGTAGAGTGCCCCTGGGTTTACCTCCCCCCACCAAAGCATCAGTCTGTTTTATACAGCACATTTTCAAGTGCTTACCAGATATCATGTACAGATTTGGTTCTAGAGATTCATCAGGGAAATAAAAAAGTGAGATAGAGAATCAGTACATGAACGAGTAAATGGAAGTCAGTACGTGTACCGAT
Organism: Dasyprocta punctata; assembly: GCA_004363535.1. Classification (NCBI taxonomy): domain Eukaryota; kingdom Metazoa; phylum Chordata; class Mammalia; order Rodentia; family Dasyproctidae; genus Dasyprocta; species Dasyprocta punctata. The sequence continues at coordinate 1,814 of RJWM01017169.1, read as the reverse complement.
GACTGCTGTAGAGGACAGGAGGTCTGCCAGCCTGAGTTCACAGAGGGTGACTAGATGCAAGAACGGTGACTACAGAGGAGTGGTTTGGGAAGCTTTCTCTGAGGCAGTGATATATCTGAATTGAGATGGAAGTGACAAGGGAGCACCCGATCGTGTGATGGTCTGTGAATTCCAGGCCAAAGGAACTGCAACAGCGAAAGTCCCCAGGGAGACAGGAGTTCAGGAACAGAGAGGAGGCTTGAGGGCCTGGAACACACGAGCAACACGTGAAGTGCGAGAAAGTCAAATCAGTGGCCTCTGTGGATATTAAGAAAACAGAGAGCAGGAACTGGAGAAACACAGGACCAGCCAGAGCTTGGAGCAAAGTGGATTAAGATGGGTGTTTCAAAGAAGCTTTTCTTCAGCTGAAACTCCAAAGCAACAATCCCCATTCATTGTCTCTCTTTCTATGAGAAAATTCTCTTGCTCTTAGAGCTGCCCAGTTTTCCTAACACACAGTGCAAAGTGCAGCACTGCACAAGCTATGCCTTTCCTCCGAATACTTTCTCTCTGATCTCCAACTGGAGAAATCTCAAGATCATCCTTCCAAGTTCAGGTGAAATGTCCTCTCTCCTGAAAATACTGTTTAAAAGCTGAACAGTTCTGCAGAAATTAATGTAAGTCTGTATAGCATCCGTCAAATCGCATTGTGATTTTCTTTCTCTGTCCCTAGACTAGGAGTCTAATAGAGGGAATAACATAGTTTTGTTCATCTTTTTATCCTTAGTGCCTAGTGAGGTCATTGCTCAATCTATGTTTTGTGCCAAAGGAAGGAAGAAAGGAAGGATGACACAAAAAGAATAGAAAGAAGGTAAAAGAGAGAGAAAGAAGGATTTAAGTTTCAAACTGTATAAAGTTGATAGCAGGAATATTCATAGTAAAATGTGAAGTAAATGGAACATAAAGGTCAGTTTTTGTAATTAAAGGAGAGTTATACTCATCTGGAAAATTATTCTTTTGCCCTGTTAAGACCACTGAGGAATATAAAATTCCTCCCACACTTCTTTTCAAAGGTATTTTGTAAAGGTATTGTTGTGTGAGTCACTTCCTGCCAATCTCAGATTGCATAGATAGGTACAGTAGCAATTAGGCGTCTAACTGCTAGAGGGAAAGAATGGCAGATGTTTATCTCTGGTAGAAATAAAACATACCTCTGCACAGAGTTAAACACTGAGTAGTTACAGAGAGCCTGAGAATCTACAAGGCACATCCAGAAGCAATCATTCCAACATGAATTATCAGAGAACGCATAAAGGGACCATGCAAAAATAACATGATTAAACAAATGGAAAGAACGCCAGGCTTAGAATTGGGGATACTCCTAACGATGAGGCTTCACTTTTGTGAGGAAGGTAGTGCAGAAATGAAAAAGGGGCAAGGGCAGAGGCCAGCTAGCCTGGTCTGGATGAATTCTGAGAGTTTAGGCAGAATTTGATGGTGGTATTGTTGCCCATCTCAATGGTCCTCAACTTGTCAGCATACTAAAAATTATCCAAAAGCTGAAAAAAAAAATCAGCAGTACTACTTAAATAAGAATTTCTAAAGATGGGACCATAGCATCAGGATGTTTTAAAGCTCTTCAAGTGATTTTATTAGATACAGATTGTTAAAATTCCTTAGCTCTGCAATATTTCCAAAACCAATTCACCTGGATTGACTTATTTTCACTTGTCATAAAGAAAGGTAAAACCAAGGCTCAGAGACACAAAGGAAACTCTCCCAAGGTCATACAGTTGATGGAAGATTCCAAGTTGTGCCTCTAGACTTCAAGTTCA
>RJWM01017168.1:0-43714 GCA_004363535.1 Dasyprocta punctata | reverse complement strand
ATAAATCAATACATGGAACACAGTAGGCACTCCATATTTTTTCCAGTGAATAAACCATTAATGCAAAGTGGGAAACCTTTGCTATGATTGAGGACCTTTTTCTAATTCCCTGTACATTCTATAAGAAGCAATGCTAATGCCGTAGACATCATTTCCTCAGAAAAAAATGTCTAGTTTTATATTTCAAAAGCATGATGTGAGCGAGACTTCAGTTATCTCCTTTTCAAAATTGCTTCCTCTAATCTGTCCAGGGATGACTTTGTTTAATGCATGTGTGCATCTGAAATTTATCACTTTACCACCTGAACAAAAAAGTCCAATTTGAACGTCCTGGTATAATGAGAATCTTGAACATGAATATTGTAACTTTATATGAATATTGATTGCCTTCTAAAATTGAGGATTCCAAATATTGAATATTAAGAGCCTGCCACACAGTTAGAAAAATAAAAAAGAACTTTGAATCTTAGAAGTAAATTTCCAAGCATTTGAATTGCTAAAGCCTTTTTTCTACATTTTTCTACTTGATATAAAAAAATTCATATCATTTCAACTAATGTTTTATACAGAATAGAATAATGCACATTGAAGCAAGACTGAGCGAGGGCACTGGGCAGCAGAGCTGTGTAGAAATGGCTCATGATAAATACCACCTCCATAAATGCCATGGTGCCTAATTCTTCCAACTTTGCTTCTTGACTGACACAAAAATGACAAATTTCTCTTTGAAGTATAAGTGATTCACTTTAATGTTATTCTCCTGTCTGTGCTAAAACCCTGTTTTCTTACAATTCTGGACTATATGAGGGGATCGAAAGTTTAAATCTACATATACCATCTTCAATAAAGAGGGATTTAATAGTTTTGATCTAATTATGAACTTACTTTTTTGCTTCTTTGGGGAAGACACATCTTCAGTTTCTTCTAGTGAACACAAAAATATGAAAATGAACATTTCTAGATAGTTTATAAACATATGTGGTCCTGAGAATGGCTCTGCAAGACCACAGCATGAAAGAGACACGAGTTAGCTACCCTCTAGGTTTGCATTCAGGTTCTGCTCAGTCTTTCAGAATGAAATCTATCAGGCAAAAGTGAGAGTAGAACTAAAGTTAATGGAAGAGGAAACGTCATGCTCCCAGGGCGTGTTCTGACAGGACAGCTGGTCCTCAGGTGTTAGATTTTGTCGGGTGAGAACTAGTTCCCATCTTCGTTTCTTGAGCAGAGGTCACTGATGCCGAGTTACAGTACTCTAAGGGGGCAATCTGATTGCAAGCACTTCTGTCTCCTTAACTAGTAATTGTTTTACTGTGTTGGGCATTTCATACCCTTTTTTTTCAACCACTCTGAAATGTATCATCAATAGGTATTCTCCTGTGATATAGAAAGTCAGAGTCTTCCTCTCTAACTGTGTTTTGTGCCATTTATTGAACTTGTTTCTACCCTCCCACCCCCGCAGTTCTTTGCAATCTGCAGTGAAACTACTCCACTCTGTTTTACATGATTGACTTTCTGGCCTCCACAAATGACCGAGTACCTGTGGGACTTATCTTTTTGTAACTACAGAATTTCACTTGATTTGATGATCCCACTTCCATTGATGTTGCTGCAAATGACAGGAGTGTGCTCTTTTTGTGACTACACACATTTTCTTTATCCATCCACCCACTAAGGGCATCCAGGTTGATGGCATATCTTAGCTGCTATCTGTGAAAACTGCTGCGGCAATTATTGGAGTGCAAGTATCAGTCTGCTATAGTGCTTCAGCATGGTATCGATACATCACTCAGTAGTTGTATTTTTTAGTTGTTAAGACTCTACATGATCGAAGTCAACTAGCCAGCCTTTCTGGTAAGCTGTGCAAGCCATGCAGGGCCCAAGAAAAGTCAGCAACTCTCGAGAATTGATCATGCTGGCACTGGGAGGAGCCATCCAACAAGCCAACTAGCCAGCCTTTCTGGTAAGCCATGTAAGCCACACAGGGTCAAGGAAGAGAAAAGTCAGATAGCACCTCTCGTGAGCCTACTGGTACATGGACTGAGAATCACCTCCCCCCACTCCCATAAGCAACCACTGGTTTACAGGACAGGCTGAGTTGACAGCAACTAAGGTACACAAAGCAACTGAATGCTTGTATTGTTTGGTTGATTTTGCAGGCCTGGGGCCAGTGGTTTGAGCATGTATTGGGAGGATGACAGCATGCAATATAGCAAATATGGGGGATTTCCTTCTATTTTGTTTTCAAAATCCAATATTGTTCTCACTGTTTTGTTCCAATTAATTGTTTTGCTTTATTCAATGTTTTGTTTTGATTGGTTTTATTCTGTTTTGTTTGGTTTGATTTTGCTGTATCTGATGGAGTGCACAACTATTGTGAAGATAACAAGATATACTATGGTAGCCATTGTCATTTTTCTATTATCCTGTTTTGAAATTCTGTACCAATTTCACTGCTTTGTTTTGACTGGATTTATTCCATTTTGTTTTGTTGTGTTTTATTGTCTTTAAAGTAAAAAAATGAATCTATACAATAATGGTTGTATTAACATACATTCCTACAAAAGATACAGAGTTCTCTAGAAGAGTATCTTAGGACACGGGTAAATGCAGATTGTATTTTATGAGACTTGCTTACTCATTCATTCCTGTGTGACTTTTCTCAGTGCAGAATTTTTGACACTGTCAGGTAATCTTGGACAGGGCCACAGGACTTATACTTTAATGGCAAGAACAATTCTTTAGGAAATTATCATTATCTATGAAAGTGAGGGAAGTGGAACAGAAACACTGTTTCACACTGAGCTCAAACTAGGAAGCTAAAATCCTTCAGGAAACAAGATAAAAAATCGCGTAAGTTCAGTTCAAATATTCACATGACAGATGGAGACATATTCCTGAAGGTAGCAGGTTTTTCTGAGTATTTGTCCTCTAGTTTGGAAGTTTTGTGTCTTTTCTTCCTTTCCTTTTTCCTTGGTTTTCCTTCCTCCATTCCTTTCTTCTCTTCTTCTTTAACCATAGTGCTGCAGTATAGGTGATTTATCTTTTTTCCTAATAAAAAACTGATTTTTGGTGAAATGATGGTATTATACTCTTGGATGCAATAATTTTTTGATCCTTGATAAAGTGATGATTTTGAAGGAATGATCATGCAGATTAGTCAGTAAATGTATCTGATAATTATTAGTAAATGAGCTAATGCCTAACTGACTTATTTAATGTGAGAACAAATGTATTTTCTAAATACTGTAAGAAAATTTTATTAAGAAAAATGAGTCTAACCATGTAAACTCTGCTTTAAAAAGCTGCAGACTAGGTCAAGAGTATTAGAATAAAACAAGACAGACAAAAACATCGCACAGCCTTGAGTGGAAACACAAAACAGGCAAGGATCACAAATTTACCTTTAGCTCTCTTTGAAGCTGGCACATCTTCAAAATCTTCTGGAATGCAGAAAAAAGGCCCATAAAATCACAGTCTGATTTTTCAGTTTTCTCAAAGAGAGAACATTGTGTTTAAGGCTTTTGAGAGTCAGAAGACCCCTTGGTCTATAGGCTGAGCAGCCAGTATTCCACAAGAGCTTCTCACAAACAGCCCTTCTCCGACTCTGAAAGGGGGTGTGCAGGGCAGTGCTGCTACAATACCATGGTGGCAATGTGGACACAGAACCCAGCAGGGGAGAGAGTCTGCCGTGAGTCCCCTCCCTGTGATCTTCTGCTGACACGTCTGTCTCTCCCTTCTGACTTAAAAACCCTTCCAAAAAGTCATAATTGCATTTGGCATTTAGGAAACTTGACATAAATGGATTTATACACAGGCTACATCATGGAACACAACCTACCCATATCATGTATTAGCAGAATGATGGGGAATGTTAACCTTTTGGCAGTTCTGAGAATCCAAGAAAAAAAAACCCATGAATATACATGGGCCCATTAATCTTTGACAAAAGTGTCCTAAACGCACATTGGGAATATTTCTCTTTTATAAATGGTGTTGGGAAAACTGAGTATCTACACACAAGATAATTAAATTGAAGCTTTTTCTTCTGTCTTACACAAAAATCAATTCAAAAGGACTGCATACTTAAACATGAGACTCCAAACTGTAAAGATCTTAAAAGGAAGCACAGGAACAAAGCTATTTGATGGTGACCATGGCTGTGACTGTGGGTGCAGCGTCGCAAGTGCAGGCAATGAGAGTAAAAGTGTCTAAGGGGATTACGACAGTTTCTGAGCAACGAAAGGAAACAATCAACTAAATAAATGGGCAATCTCTAAAATGGGAGGAAATGTTTGCAAATCACATACTGATAAAAGACAAATAACTGAACTACATAAGAAACTCATACACTTTAACTACTTGAAAAAATAACTCACTTTTAAAAAACTCAAAATAAACTGCATAATTGGCCGATAGGCACATAAAATGTATTCAGTCAGCATCACTAATAATCATGGAAACGAAAATAAAACCACAGTAAGATATCCTACCTATCTCACAGCTAGTGTCAAAAAGTCAAATAATAAAAGGTGTTGGGAAACATTTGGATAAAAGGGAACACTCAATGCTGTTGATGGGAATGTAAATTGGTATGGTTTTTATGGTGAAAAGTATGGAGGATTCTAAAAAATTAAAAATATAAATGCCATGTGATCCAGCAGTCCTGTTTGTGGATATCTATCTGTCTCTTCATGTATAAGCCTATTATACTGTGTGCTTGAAATTTTCTGAGACAGTAAGTTTTAAATGATCTTAAATACACACACACACACACACATACACATACACACACACACACACATTTACCCAGAAGTTAACTTTACACCATGATGGATTTGTTAATTTGTTGAATTTGATAATCATCACATAAGGTACATGTAAGCCTAAATTAGATTGCACATTTTAAATCTATATAAATTTATACTGATGCTCAAATATATAAGAATAACTAAAATCATATCATGTAATCTTTTGCACAGTGAACTACAGGCACATACTGGAACAAGGTGGAAGTAATTATAAGTCAGCGGTAATGCTAATAAAACATAATCAAAGACTTTTAATTTTATTGCAAATATTTAGTACCTATAATTATCTAAAGAAAGTCCAGTTTTAGATTGTCTATATTTTGCATACTACCTGTTCATTAATAAATAAAAAGGGTGGAAATAGGTCATTATGCAGATCTTCTTCAATAAGAAAGAAATGTGACCTCTATGCAGAAATGCTATTATTTTCTTTTTTTTTTTTTTTTTTTTTGTTCCAAGGATTGAACTCACAACCTCACACTTGCCAGGCAGGTGCTTGTACCACGGAGCTGTATGCCTGGCCCCGCAGAAATGCTATTATGTAAAGAATAAAATGCGGAAGAAAATTACTGGAATTTCACAGCGTAAAATTAAAGTTTCGATCTGTTTTAACGAATATTTACAAGGTATGATTGGAAATATGGTGAATGTATACATTTTAAAAATGTATTACAATGCAAGATATATTGCCAGTAATTCCTCTCAAAATTTTCCCCTTCACTTCAAACACACGGCCACATTCAGATGCCACTCCCGAAGTCCTCTCTTGTGAGCCTCTTTAGTTCTGTTTTCATGATCGGAATCTCTTCAAAACGTTTTCGTTTCATGGTCACTTTGACTTTGGGGAAGAGTCAGAAGGCACATGTGCCAGACCCTGTGGATGAGGTGGCCGAGGACACACCGTGAAGGTTTTACCGCCTCCCTTTCCAGGGGATGGCGCTGAGTAGTGGCTTTCCCTGCGTGTTTTGTGTTTTTTTTTTTTTTTTTTTTTTTTTTTTTTGCGGCACCAGGGATTGAACTCACAGGTTCGCACCTGCCAGGCAGGCGCTTAAGCTGCTGAGCCAAACTCCCGGCCCTGGTTTTTCTGAGGCAGGGTCGCACTATGTAGCTCAGGCAGGCCTTGCTCTCGCACTGTAGCCCAAGGCGGTCTGGAACTCACAACGCTCCGCCTACCTCAGACTCCCGAGTGCTGGGATTAAAGGCGTGCACCACCACGCCCGGCTTTCCCTGCGTTTTTGATCGCACCTTGTGAAGATGAACGCGAAAGCTGACGCTCAGAGCTACTGCAGAAAGCAGAGGCAAGGACAGTGAAGTGCGTTGGAAACACGAGGGATATTTTGAGCAGGATTATTGAAAATGCGTTTTCACTGTAATTTTTTAAGCTTTAAATATTCACGGCATATTTTGATACACCTTGAATATAGTCAATTAAATACTGAAAAAAATGAGGGAAAAGTATACATGGTAATATGACATTTTCAAATATCACAGCACTGTAACTACATATGTTTAAAATTTCAGAATATTTAATAGAAAAAAATTTAATTACTTTCAGGAAGAATCTGTTCATTTCTGTGGAAGAGGGGTGCATAAATAGAGTTAAGGTCCTCTTCCATAGGAACATATCTTTCATTTTTGTGGATTGTAGCAAACCTAACACTAAAATTTTTTTTTCCCTGGATTCACTTATTTCCCCTGGAGAAATAAATATGAGAATAAAAACTTTCATATCTTCAAATTTTCTATTCTGACAAGGAGTCCACTGGCTGTCAGGCGTAAAATCTGTTGCAATGGAGGACTGCGTGCGCCGTGCTTGCTGATGCGGAGGGCGGAAGTTCGGCGAGGCGAACTGCAGGCATGCACCGGTTCCCACGCAGACTCTACCTCTGTGTAAGCAACTTCACAGCCACGAAAACGTACGCAACAATTGTCACCATCCAGAGCTCAAGAGAGGGAAGACGGCATTTTTAGTCCATTTACACTCGCAGCTTGCACAGTGAGTGAGCAGCGGTTTTGATGAAACAAATACTCAGTTCTGATAAGGTATAATCAGAGCAGTGAAGGGAAGATCAAAACCCGCCAACGGAATTTTAAAAACTGATTTGATGTTGGGGAAACCATTGAGGAAGAAAGCCAAACTCGTAAAAGCACCTTAAAATAATGTAATAGATCAGATGACATGTTTAATGTGAAGGTGACACTATGAAGAAAGTCAAAGACAGCTAAGGACAGAATATTCAGGAAGCGCAAGGGATGTTGTGGAAAGCTTGGACAAGATGATCACGTGGAAGATCTTATATGCCAGACAGAAGAGTCTGAAATGTATTTCATATTCAATGAAGGTTGTTCAGGAAAGAAATAGTATTTTACTGTTTTTGGGAAAAACAAATTTCAGCAAATTACCGGGACATAAGAGATTGTGCTCTTAATCAGCACACCATGCTGATCATGCCACCTCTTGAGGATAAACGCCTAAAAGCAACTGTTTCTGATTCCAGAACACGTATCCCATTGCTGGCAGGCCCTGACAGAGTCCAGGTATGTGGGGCCGTGTGTGTTGTGTGGAGCAGGGAAGGAGGAGGAAGGCGTCTGCCCAGCCTCCAAGAACAGATCATGCTCGGTTTGTGCCTCTCCTCTTGCAACCATCTGCTCTCCTTTGATGGGAAGTACTAGAAGAGTCTGCTGCCTTTGAAAATGATAGTAACACTCCAGAGATGAGGGTCGTACCTGCTGGGTTTGCCTAACTACTAGAAGCGATTTGGCAATTATAGCCCATGATGTGAAGAAAAATGCACCATCTGGACTTTGCAATTGTAGGCTCCATCTTTTCCTCACACAGAAACTTAGATTCCAAAGGAACTCCACATAGCAGAAAATCCATCTTCTTTTCTAAAGCAGCCACATCTACCATTACAGAATCAGAAGTGAGTGAGAGGTCTAGTCTGAGTGGCCACTATTTCAGTGTTTGCAGCATGCTGCCTTCAAGGACTAGCTTTTATTTTTTATCACTCTTTCTTATTTATTGAATTAAGGAATACAGATACAAGGATATTTCAACAATAGAATGATCATGATAGAGAGGCCTGGACTTGGTGTTTCTTTTCTGTTGTATCTTCTTAAATGAAGAAATTTCACTTTTATTCCATTCTACAATCCGTCTTATCTAAAATTTAATACTGTTTCAACACTCAGGAAGAATGTTATTCTGAAATCAAGTGTAATAATGCAAAAAGTTAGAAATTCTTTCTGCCCTTTGTTTGGAAGTTTTTATTGATCACCAGCTCTGACCTGCAGTCATAGGTCAGAAAGAGCTTTAAGGAGGTTGAGGTTGAGGTTGTGGTTTTGGAAAACATCTGTTAGTGAAACTGAAAAGGAAGAAGGACAGAAATCATGCAAGGGTGTGTTGAGTACTTGCTTGTGACTCTGCATGGATACAGGAAAAGCCAACTGGACCTGACAGCTGATTTAGGGTCAGAGGTTAGTAACAGTGATTAGTCAGAGTACAATCTGAAGTTTTGTGTCTAGGTGACTGATTTGTGGAAATTAGGTAGCAATAGGAACATTTCTTTGGGGATTGAAAGACATGGTAACACAAGCAAAAGGGAAAGATGCCACAGGAAAGTCTGTGGGGAACTTTGGCAGACCACTGATGAAGCTGGAAGAAGAACACCGAATGAGAGCTGAACAAATAGATGAGGCCTCAGAATAATTTTTGGTTCTTATCTACAGATACCTAGATAGCAAGCTGGGCAACTCTGTGGTTGAAGAGTATAAAAGAGTATGAAAGAGAGCTGAGATGGAAGACTCAGTCTCTGGGAAAAAGTAGCAGAAACTCAAAGTCAAAGAAACATATTCAGACTGAAAAAAAAAGTGTTTGATGTTATAGAAGCTGGGGGAGAAAAACATTGCAGCAAGGATGCTGAAGCCACAAGTTAGCACGCCTTAGCAGGAGAAGTCCCTGGGCAAGATTTGCTCTGCCATGTCGAGCTAATTGAGGAAAGTGTCAAGGCTGGGATTCAGAAGAGTCAGTGCATATTCAGAGGGAGAGGAAGGAGCTTCTTAGAGGGAGAACAAAAGATGCTTGATTGAAGGAGCAAGGAGAGGAGAGGCACGACAGGCTGGATTCTGAAACAGCCTGGAAGGATCCATCTCAGGAGAAGCCGTGCTTCCTCATCTGGGAACGGGAGACTGGGGTGTTTGCAGAGTGGGAGTGACCGAAAAGAGATTGCAACTTAGAAAGAAGGAAGAATTTTAAAGGACTCTTAGCGATAGCATAGATTGTTAACTTTATCATTTTTAGAAATAAAGTCTTCCTGGGTAGTGTCCAGATGGCTCTGCATAGGCTTAGCAAACATGGTAAATAAATAAAACTACCTAAATAATGAATGTATTGCACCGACATAATTACTGCAGATTTATCTCTAGTATTAATGTGTTGTGACTTGTGCAGTTTCAAGGAAAATGCACTGGCAAACATCTGGGACCCTTAGGCACACAAGGAATGTAGCTGGATTTTTGCATTCCTCCTCACTCCTGTCACTGGATCAAATTGAGAGCATCACATTGTGCTATAGAGATATCCAAAACTCCCCAAATTATTTTCTCAATTGATTTGCTGAATTATGCATTGAGTTTCACAGAATATTACATTCTTTGAATTTAAATTTTCCCCAGAACTCCTATGGAACCACAGCAGCTCAAACCAGTCACTTTCTTTTAGCCCTTGGGTGTGAGAGGCTCCTTCTACTTATGCTGTTATTTAAAATGATTGTGAGTTTTAAAAAGAATTAACTGATACACTGAATGATAGCCACAGAACTCTTGGAACTGGCTGCAGGAATGACACAGTGTGCGGAAGCAGCACACATTTGGAATTTTGCTCTCAGGGCAGCCAAGGGTGCTCTGTGAGTGTGTGCAGTGCTTGCAGGGTGCCTGTCCTGTCACTGCCTGGAGGGGAATGTCAGAGTTATTTAACATCAGCCTTAAACAAATGGGTCCGCATGGGTGGCTGGGACCCAAAGTCTAGTGGTGAGCAGTAAGGACCATTTTGCCAAATGTGCATTGTATGCAGAATTTCTCTGGGGCACAGCAAAAGGAGAGAGCAGAGGGGTGTACAGCAGCTACTGTGCATTTAGAAGGCACTGGAAGAAAACAGCTGCTCCAGTACCCCACCCCCGCCTCATGAAACTGTCTCCATGAATTTACTTTAACCACTCTTACTTTAAAAAGTGAGGTGATTTTAAACCTAACCACAAAGGAATGAGATGATCTTTCTTACTGTTACTTCATTTCATCATTTTATGTATTTTGACACAGAACTTATTCAGTGAAATCTGTACCTAACTAGGGGTGGGATGCATGGTCACTCATGGTCATCACTGTCCTCCTCCTGTTTCTCACAATCACAGACTCCCTTCACAATCACTTAGTATGCACCATTATCACCTGTGCATTCTCCTATTTTAGCTTACTGTATCATCCTGAAATGTCTAGGTAGTGAATATTGTTATCATAGTTCAAAATTTGAAAATAGGTAGTTTCTCCAAGTTTACAAAGCTTTTAAGTCACAGTTGAAACCAAGTATTTCTGAAGCTAATTTCACTGCTATCAGTGATTTTCCTGTGAAATCATTTCAATTCCTAGCCTGGGTTTGTGGCTAATTTGTTTCTAGCAAAACCTATATTACATTAGTGTTCATCAGTGTTCTATTCCAACAAGTGTCTCCTGAAAGAAGTTAGTCACTTTCTAAAGCAATCGCTTGCAAGTCATGTGTGTGATGTGCATATTATATCCACACAAGCACATGAGGCCTGAAATAAGCTTTATTTCATGCTTCACAAAAAATCTATTTTTTTCTCAAAGTAATTTCAGTCTAAAACTGGCCAGAAGAGGCAAAGAAAGTGACTACAGAGTAGGCAAGGGAAGAATCTAGGAAAAGAAAACACCTGTAAACATACATACACCAAGTACTAGAGCATCTGTCTTCATAAAACAAATACAGCTGGAGATAAAAGATCAAATACAATCATAACGGGTGACTTCAATATCCCACTTTGAAAAAGAGACAGATCAACTAGACAAAAAACCAACGAAGAGATGTCAGAACTGAACCACACCTTTGAACAAATGGACTTAGTGGATGTCTACAGTCTCCTACCCTTGCACAATAGAATAGACATTCTTCTCAGCAGCTCATGGGACTTTCTCATGAATAGACCACATACTAGTCCACAAGGCTTGCTTAAGTAAATACAGAAGAACCCAAATCACCGCGTATTTACTGTTGACCATTGGGCAATGAAAGTAGAAATCAACCAGAGAAGAGGGCACAGAAAATTTATAAACACCTGGAAACTTACTAACATGCTCCTGAACACAAAGTGACTCACAGAAGAAATCCAGGAGTAAATTAACCAATGTCTGGAATACCGCTCCCCAGAAACTGTGGGCACGGTAAAAACAATGCTTACATTAGACAGGCACAGTGAGCTCAATAATGACCCTCAAGATACTTGAAAAACAGCAACAATCCAAACCAAAAGCAAATTCAAGGAAGGAAATCATAACAGTAAGAACAAAAATTAATGAAATTGAGAAAAACTACAAAGAATCAATGAATTGAAGGGCTGATTCTTTGACAGGATAAAATATACAAAACCATAGCCAAATTTGTCAAGAGAAAGAGAGAAAAGACTTGTATCAGTGAAATTAGAAGTGAAGAAGCCAAAATCACAATGGAAACCATCAAAACGTAGAAGATAGTAACTACTATTGAAAACTGTATTCTAAGAAATTAGAAAATACTGATAAAACAGGTAGATACCCAGACACATATGAATTATCAAAACTAAACCAAGAAGACATAAAAATTCTGATCAATCCAATAAAAAGTGATGAAATTGAGGCAGTAATAAAGAAATAGCCTAATGTCTATCAATAGGTGAGTGGATAGAGACTATGGGGTGTTTGTACACAATGACTCACTACTGCTGCAAAGAAGGAAAAACTTAATTCATTTATAAGAAAATTGATGCACCTCGACATCATAAATGTTAAGTGAAGTAAACCAGACACACAAGTTTAAGTATTACATGGCTTCTCTTATATGAAAAACTCAATATATAAATAATATGTGAAATAAAACAAAATAGATAAAAAGAGATAGAAACAAATTGTCATTATTCAGCAGGGAAGATGTAACTAAAGGTGCACCTTGATTCAATATTTTCCAGTTATGTGTTTTATATGATTTTTAACCTATAGTTGTTAATCTGCATATATGATAATTAATCCTATATGGTCCTATAAAATAAATAATAAATGAATCTGATGCTGGCAAAATAAAAGAGGGTATGAGGAGGGGAAAATAATTGAGGTATGCTATGTACACATGCCAATTCTCTGCCATGAATGTAATTATGTACTGCCGACATGTATTAATAAAAAAATAAAAATTTTAAAAAAGAAAAGAGTAAAAAATAAATTACCAAGAACCAGGGCCTGACAGAATCACTGCTGAATTCTACAAGACATGTAAAGATGTTGTAATACCAATACTCCATGAACTCTTCAGTGGGACTGAAAGAAAAGGAGCATTTTCAAAATTATCTCTGGATGCCGGCATCACTCTGACCTCCAAACCAAATGCCCAATGAAAAAAGAAAAGTACAGACCCATCTTCTACATGAATATAGATGCCAAACTCTGAAAAAGGAGACAGATGAGGACTTCAGACAATAGAAAGATGGCCTCTGTCCCTGCGTTGGCAGAAATCATATTGCCAAAATGGTCAGTGCTTCTAAAACTGATATAGAGATTTGTTTCAATCTTAATTAAAATACCCTCAGCAGTTCTCATAGAACAAAGAAGAAAATCTTAAAATTCATTTGGAGCTAGAAAGGATCCAGAACAGCAAAAGCAATCCTGGGCAGCAAAAGAAATACAGGAAGCTTCAAAATCCCTGACCTCAAGCTATACTACAAGGCTATATAGATATAAAACTGTCATGGTATTAGCACAAAGACAGACAGGTGGATCAATGAAACAGAACAGAGGATGCAGAAAAAACTCCAGACACAGTCAGCCATTTGATCTTTGGTAAAGGGGCCAAAAGTTACATTGGAGGAAAGATAACATCTTTTGCAAATGGTACTGGGAAAACTGGCCATCCACATGCAGAAAATTGAACTTAGATCCATGTCTCTCAATGTGCACAAACTAAAATCCAATAGATCAGAAATCTAAATATTAAAAAAGAAACAATTGGAAGATGAATAAACTCTTGAAGTCATAGGTGCAGGTAAAGACTTCCTGACTGGAACTCCAATTCCATAAGAAATAATAGCAAGAACCAACAAATGGGATTATATCCAATGAAAAAGCTTCTGAAAAACAAAGGAATCAATCCATGAAGTAAAGAGACAATTGACAGAATTGGAAAAGAGTTTTACTGGCTATTTCTCAGACAGAAGGTTAGTGTCTAGACTGTATTAAGTACTCAAAAAATTAGACCCCTTGAAAATAAAAGAGCCAATCAAAAAATTTGATCTAATCATGTGAGTATTAACTGTTTTTTGTCAATAACTAATACATTCATCAGTATAGTCATTTTAGCTATCTTTATACATATACATATACATATACATATACATATACATATACATACACACAGATTTCTGTCTTTTTCCTTTTTCCTTCCTTTTTTACAGGTCTATATCTGTTAATCTAAACAACCATTTTGAAGGTAATTATATGCAATATTGCAACCATCGTCAAGTTCCTATCATCTTGTTTTGTAAACCTATAACGTTGCTGTTTTGGATTTGCTGTTGTCATTTGTTTGTCTCTTTTGCTTTTTGTCTTTCTTTTCTGTTTTTTTTTCTCCTAAATAAAAAAAAGTCAAAAAAAAAAAAAAAAAAAAAGAAAAGGCAAGCAAAATGGGCACTTCTTCAAAAAAGTACAAATGACCAATAACATATAAAAAAAGTGTTTGACAATTCTAGACATTAGAGAAATACAAGTTAAAACAACACTAAGATTTCATTTTATGCCAGGAAGAATGGCCATCATCAAGAAATCAAGCAATAACAAATGCTGTTGCGGCTAGGGGGAAAGAGGAACCCTACTACATTGTTGATGGAAATGGAGACTAGTACAAACATTATGGAAATTTCTCAAAAACTAGTAAAATAGAAATTTCCCTTGACACAGATAGTCCTGTTAGGTATCTTTTCCAAGAGCTAAAGCCATCATGGAATGGTGACCCAGGCACACCAATGTTTACAGCAGAACAATTCATAATAGCTGAATCTTGGAAGCAGCCTGCATACCCATCAGCAGATAAATGGATAAAGAAAAAGTGGTATCGGTGCACAATGGAATAATTCTCGGCTATAATGAAGGGTAAATTTGAGACATGAATAAGCTTTTAGAATGCAGTGTTGTGAGATAAACGAGACGCATAAATTTAAACGTCATCTGCTTTCTCTCATTTGAGCGTTCCAAGGTACAAGTAAAGTGTTAAATAAAAGACTGATGAGAGGAGCCGGGGAGAGTGCAGCTTTTGTTTTCTTGATTGTCACACAGGAATGGGACCAAGAGATTGAGGGTGAGGAGATGGGAAAGTTAAAAGATTTAAGATTCTCGGTCACCCCTCCCCACTCCAAAATAAAAGCTTTAAGATGCATCATTGACACATACTGAGGACCCACAGGGAAGGTAAGCATTATACATTGAAAACATGAACTAAAATCAATCCAACAGTAACACTGAAAATGGGGAGAGGGGATCTCGTGACTGAGGGCGGCAGTGGGTGGGCAGGGGGAGGAGAATTAAGAGACTTGGTGTGTGCACATTGCACGTGCCCACACCCAGAGTAAGTGCAAACATCGTGTACCAAGGACAGGTTTCAACAAAAGACACCTTTGTCCTCTTCCTGATTGTTAGTGTATAGTCACTCTCACTAATGGCAACAATAGAAAAGTCTGCAGTGCATTTTAAATGCTGTTTTCCCTTTCTAATTCTATTTGGCAGTCTCTTCTACTTTGGAATGTGTGTACCTTATTCCTATGACTTTAGTGGTAACCTTGAAATTTTAACATCCATTCTTCCCAAAGTACAAAATTCCTATAAAATAAGCCCTGCTAATCAAGATTATTGACAGTGTTGGAGTGGGCACTGTTTGGTTTTTTTCCACATTTTTAACAGACTAGCCAAAGAGAGTGAACAGTCACTGAGCTCCTGCCATCCCATCTCCTCCTTGGGAACCATTTTGATTTAATTTAAGACGAATGTATTCAGTATACAACTGGCAGGAATACCACCGTTCAAACACTTTCAGGATTGTTCTGTACTTGCATCTCAATGAGACTATTACGTTTGCTTGTGCAGTGCTAGACATGTGACTGGCATATATTGTACAGTGATGATATTGATTCACTTATTTAACAGCTACAATGTTGACACATCACTGCTAATTGCACACTATTTTTTGTTAGCAACTTCATTAGCCTGATAATGTAAATTAATTTTAGAGGTGATTAACTCATAGGTGACTTTTTGTTTGGGTTTGATCACATTAAAGAAGATCGTTAATTTGTCTGCAAACGAGACTAAGGATATTATCAATATAGAACAAGGTATATTCTTTTTGTGTTTAAGAATTTAAGACAAGTAGCTCTTTTGGCCAGTCAGTTGCATTTTATGATTCATTAGTTCAATAATAGTAACATTATTATTTGAAACAAGTAAATATTCATTTAATGAGAAAACTACATATGTCCTAGGATATTTTAGCTTCTGAAATTACTGAAAAATTTCAGTGCAGGAATATACAATAAACAAACAATAGTTTACCCCTTCATTAATGAGAACTAGTGTGCTTCAGTTCTGATTAATGACATTTTTTTCGAAGTTTTTTTTAGATGTTCATTTCACAGTTTACTTGTCAGGGCTACTAGACCAAACACATAAATTCAGAAAAGAACTTTTAAACCTATAGAATCCTTAATTTTACCTTAACCTTGTTTAAAATTTCAGAACAATTTCTAAGTTAGTTTCCTTCTGACCTCTGTAATATTCATCATCCTTTAATGTTGAAACAAATTCTGTATTTGCTCACCACATTTATGCAAAAGATGTAGAACAAAAACAAAAGGGAGATTCTAAAGAATCTACAAAGCTGTTTAAAAACCAGAAAAGTAAGGTACAAAGGCTACTGTTTTTGAGTTTAGGGGATTTTGTTGACTGTTTTACTGAGTTTTGCTTGTTTGTTTTTGAGACAGGGTCTCATTATCTAGGTCAGGCTGGCCGTGAACTCACTATATAGTCCAGGGTAGGCTTGAACTTGTGGCAATCCTCCTGCCTCAGCCCCCTGAGTGCTGGGATTATAGGTGAACACCACCATGCCTGACAAGTTATTGTTCTTTAAAAAGTTATAGTCCTAACTATTCTTTTATTAGGCTTGATTGAAGTTTCATTCAAATTCAGTTACTTCCTAGAAAGGATTAAATTTGATCAGTATAGCCATATCAAAGTTAAATTCACAAATTTGGAATGATTTAAAAATGAGATCTCACAGATTTTGTAATGTTCCCAAAGCTGTGTGCAGGCAGGTAATTTCAGTTATGTGCTAATGCTAAAATACTCATTATTAATCTTAAAGAAAATGTTTCAAGAAAACATGACAAAGTTAAGCCTCCCAATGGAACAATTTCAAGACATGTTCTTAGTGTATTACTCCCTTTGAAATGTCCACTGTCCATTGCTATAAAATATTCCAGTTTGGAGACTTGAGCTGTATTTAAACCTTCCCTTCAGCATTTTTTGCCTTTTAATAATGTATTTGCCCACTTCTTCATTTAATTTTATGTTTTATCTTGGGGCAAGTCTAGAGGAACCATATTATAGGGTAAGCTGTACAGTTTTTCTCCCAGAACAAAGGTTTCCAAAATATTTAAAATATTAATATCAGGAAGGTATGGCAGTATTTTTTAAATTTCAAATCTGTATTTATTTTTATTTTTAAAGTAATTGACATTAAATGTAATGCAATGTAACTGACACGTGTTCCTAAGGTCATCCTCTATGGAATAGTTGGGTATGGTGATGCACGCCTTTAATCCCAGCACTCAGGACACTGAGGTAGGAGGAGCATTATGAGTTTGAGGCTGGCTTGGGCTACAAAGCGAGCAAGGCTGGCCTGAATTACATAGTGTGACCTCACCTCAAAAAACTAGGGCCGGGAGTTTGGCTCAGTGGCTTAAGTGCCTGCCTGGCAGGCGTGAAGTTGTGAGTTCAATCTCTCATACCACACACACACACACACACACACAAACACCTCCATGGAAGGCAAATCATTTACTATATATTTACCACATTCACAAATAAAAAATACAGAATGAAAATAAAATCACATTTAGATATTAGAAACTTGTAACTTAGTAAAAATAAATCCACTCCGTGAAGCATAGATTGAACTATAATATTCTGTGACTCACAGGAAAGCTGTGACAGAGAGATGTCTGGTCCTGCTAATCCTCAGCAGCACCTTTCGGTGTGCATCCTTTTTTCCCTGTGGCAACATCCCAGGGCTGGGGGAGCCATTCCACCGGGACGCCTTCCAGCATCTCACTCAGACTGAACGGTGAGTCCATGAAGAGGCAGACACACCCTCTCTCCCTGGTGCTTTACCAGCCGCAAGCTTCCCTTCCACTCTGCTCCCAGAATCCAAGTGTGAAGGGTCATCTCTGCAACCAGTGCCCAAGCAAGAAGACATGGCCTGCTCTGGTGACAGCACCAGGTCCTGGAGCAATGCGGACTAGACGCTGGCGAGGGAATTAGGCAGCGTGGGGGGAGAAAAGCAACGGTCTCTGAGCATCACTGTCACTCACCCTCCTCTAGGCAAAGAAGTCTCACACACAAAACACCTTCACCACCACCAACAGCCAAAAGCACAAGGACCTTGTGCTGCACAGAAAGATTATTGTTTAGTATAAATTATACCAAGCATTTCCTGCTTGATAAATGCTTGAGGCATTTTTTGATGATGGATTATCCCTCAAAAAATGATAAAAAGCTAATGTGTGCTAAATAAGAGATCTTATTTTCAGATAAACCAACTTACAATGCAGCATTCCCTGACATCTCTGGCCATTTATTCCATTATATTCCTTGGGAAATGATATTATTTTTATTCCTCACATGCTCTTTTCATTTATTACTTTTTTTTTTTTTTCAGCACCGGGGATCAAACTAACAACCTCGCGCCTGCCAGACAGGCTCGTAAACCACTGAGCCAAACTACCGGCCCTAGTTTTTTGAGGCAGGGTTGCACTATGTAGCTCAGGCCGGCCTTGCACTCACATTGTAGCCCAAGCAGGCCTCACAATGCTCCTCCTACCTCAGCCTCCCGAGTGCTGGTATTAAAGATGTGAGCCACCATGCCTAGCTCTCTATTTATTACTTTTACTACTAGCAGTAGTATAAATTCTACTGCTGTGACTATTACTACTATTGCATCCAAACTATTTCTTTAGGTTTTGCTTCCTAATATAAAGGAAAGGCAAGATTTCTGGGACAGGAACACTAAAGTCCTTTGGCTTGCATGGTCTCTGCCTCGCAGCTTCGTCCTAAATGTCTTTTTCTCCTCCCTTCTAGCCTACAATTCCAACCACGGTTTTTTTTGCTTCATATATGATTCTTTCTTGGTTACTTATTTTGGTCTTTCCATCCAAGTCCTTGTCATAATTCAGCTCTCCAGGAGGTCTGCTCTTCTACCTCTAGCTGTAGGTAGAGTGTGGAGCGGGGTGGCTTCCTCGAGCCTTTTTGGAGGATTGGCTATAAATTTTGTTGTTAACCTCGGTGAGATCATCATTCAGAATCCTTGCAATAGTTTTCAAAATTACTGAAGGCCATGAAGTCCTATTACTTACAATAAAAGAATTTGAATCCTAGGCATGTGGTGATGATGACATTTTAATGATTGTCTTATTCTTCCTTCAGTACTTCAGTTAAGTTTTGGGGCAGCACTCAGTAAATACCAAGCTCTGCTCCAGCTCAGGGGTGCCGACAGGTGGCAAGAGCCAGTTCAAAGGTGCTATGTGTGTAAAATACACAAGCCATTTCAAAGGAGCAATACAAAAAGGGTAAACCATCAATACATTCCTATATCAATTTCATATTGAAATATAGTTTCTATATGAGTTAGGTAAAACATTATTAAAATAATTATCAGCTTCTTTTTTTACTTAATGTATCTTCCAAAAATTTGAAATTACATTTGTGGCTAATATTGTATTTGTTTTGGATAGCACTGATGTAGAATGATTTGTTTTCACTAATTAATCTGAAAAAAACTTAAAATTTATATTTTTGTCCTACAAATAGAATTTCTACTGTACTTGAGTATTTAGAATATTTTAGAGCGCTCCTGAGCTGCGAGACTTTCTGTTCATGCTATATTACATTTCACCCATTCCAAAATCCAATATGCTTCTTAGGCTTAAAATTATATTTAAGTAGTGAACATTAATGCACAGAAGCAAAAAAAAAAAATCATTGTCCTATCATATGTGCTCTGTACTAAATACTTAGGGACTGTGAGTTTAAAGCAGATACAAGATTATTTTGCTCCTAGTTTTAATTTCCTACTATTTTTTTTAGAAATTCCATATCATTTCCATCCTTTGTCCTGTTTTGCTTTTTAAAATAAAAAAAAAGAACAAAAAAAGGAGATTATTTCACTTCATTCACTAAGAGATTTTATTTGAATGCAAGTGATGCTTCTTTTAGGCTTAAGAACAAGGTATCACTATGATGAATTATAATTTCAAGTGATCCAAGTATTTTTTAGACGTAGCAACATGAGTAAAAATAAAAACTAACAAATTCTTGTTAGGGGCTTCAGGATGTAATGACTTAACTTGTAAGCACATTAAAAAATCAATTTTCACTGAGATAAATGCAAAAAAACAGAGTATTTCTCAATGGACTATATAAGAGTATAGGATATCTTTTGAGTATCTTCCTTATAAAGAGTTGCTGAAGAAATACAGCTCCTTATGCCTTGTGAACATGACTCATTGAATATCCACGAATATCGTTCATGTAAGAAAATATGTGAGCTATCAAAAAGCTGCCGTTCATTTCAGGTGAAATGCTTTACAAACGTTCTTGATAAAATCAGGAGGAACTTTGTTAAGTGTTTTGTACAATATAATTGTTCTAAATATCTGCCTTAAAATACTTGCTTTAAAATTTCCAAATTTCGCTGAAACATATGATTCTTTTTTCAGAGATGAATAAAGACAATTACCAATTAGACTATAAAGTTAAAAATATTTTTAAGGTGAAATACAAAATCAATTTTTAGTTTCTGTAAGAGATTATTATTTGCTCAAGTAATATATTTTTAATCCAACATATGTATTTTGTTTGAAAGATATAGATTAAGATGATTATCCTAAATACTATAGTAGACATTACACCTTCTTTTAAAACAGACTGGTAACATGTCTATTCTATCAACATGTGTTAAGTTTGAAGAGCTGAACTTCAAAATATAATTTTTGAAGAACTTTCAGTACATTATTTACTTAGCAATTTGTGGAGTTTCTCATGTAGCCTAAGCATTATACATTTTAAAAATTAACTTATTCCAATAGAAAAAATTTTAAGAAAACAGTTTCAGTTGGAATGCTTATGGTTTTAGTGATAACGTGGTAGCATGTTTTATGCACAGAATTCCTCAGAAAAAAACCTGGCAATATACTTCACTCAAACATATGCTATTTTTTTTCTTTAAAAATACTAGCATTGGTTA
Organism: Dasyprocta punctata; assembly: GCA_004363535.1. Lineage (NCBI taxonomy): Eukaryota > Metazoa > Chordata > Mammalia > Rodentia > Dasyproctidae > Dasyprocta > Dasyprocta punctata. The sequence continues at coordinate 23,086 of RJWM01017168.1, read as the reverse complement.
GGAAAACAGGGACTTAGAAAGGAACGAAATGAATACTAAGAAACTACTGTTGAACAAAAGAATGAATAAGAAAGTGGTTACTTTCAACTAGTTTCTGTGTCAGGTTTGTATTTTCATAGGTATCAAATTATCTCTGTTGTGCATTCAAAATATGAAGATCTCAGAAATGACAGAATCACAGAAAAATGTAAGAGAGTATCTCTCCGAAGCCTGAATCCCTTCTAAACTGACCTAGTAGGGAAACTTGCAACCTTAGCCAGAAAAGATCATCCCCTTGGGGCAGAGTAGATACATTTTATCCTTGAGCTGCTCCAATGGGTAGGAATCTGTCAGCAATGTTACTACAGGGCAAGGACATGATTGGATTGGCTGAATCATGAACAGTCTTTGTAGTCCTAGGGACTTGAACTTGGATCTGAAACCAGTCCCAACTATCTAAGGACTACGAGACGTTACACTTCCTTCCATTTCACTTGTCTTTAGGCAACTCATGATGATCGGACTACAGTAAGGATTGAATAAAATAATCACAAGAATGAATAGAGTTGTATATTTTCTAAGTCATCTGTTTTTTTCCATTCTTCTTGCTTATTATCTCAATATATTAAACAACATTTTGAAAAAAGTTGCAGTATAAAATTTTCTCTATTTCATGTCATAAATGTGAATGTCCGTGTTGTTGCTCTTTTTATGCTTTCGTTTTACTGAGATTATGTTTAAATTGTTGGTAATCATATAGCTAGATTATGTGTTTAGATACACCTTGCTAATCAGGTGTACACACTACAGTAAGGAGCAAAACAAGGCTTTTTGTCCCCTACCTGGAGAGCGTGAGTATTTACCACGAATGATGATAGTTAGCTTTGCTTTGTTGTGTCTACCTACTGTCACAGAATTTAAATCATGTTTTCATTTAATTGAACTTGCCCAAGATTATGTTCCTCAGACTATATATTTCTGTCAAGTTTATGATAATATTACCAAAATAGATCATTCTATTTTTTAGGAAAAGATCATCTATCCTCTATTCCCATGCTGGGATTGTCCAACTTTGTGTGTAGGTTGAATAAAAATAAAATATCATCTTATAAATAATAAAAAATATATACATGATGATAACTATATTTTGTTTACTCACAGATTAAAAATTTCATATATACATTTAAAATACTTGAGGTGTATTGTTTTGTCATTATTCGTACTACAAAAATATTTTAGAATGAAGAAACTTCTAGAGCACCTTGAAATACCTGTTGAAAGTCTATGTTCTTTGTAGTTCAGATTTCTTTACATTTCTTAACTTTTCATTGAAAATTTTATTAAGCCTCCTATGTGTCTATACCTGCTGTTATCAGAGGTGTGTACCTATTAGACTTGCTTGCTTTAAAACAATATTAGTGAGTACATTCATAGTGTTAAGTACCGACGCAATCAGGCATTTCCGTATCAGCGTAACATCTGAATATGAAGCTGAAGCTTACCTTTTGTCACATTGTGCAAATGCAAGCTTTCTTCCCCTCTTGGAACTGTTTAAAGGAAAATGTGAGTTAAAATATTAATTTGTGATGTAGAGTTTCATTAAAATTTTGTCTCCCTTTAGGTTTAAAAACATGGGAATAATTTAAGTGTGGAAAATATTTCCTGGGGTTCATTGTATAAAATTATGTATTTTATCTAGCTAATATCTAACAAAATAAATGTTGGCTTTGTTTGCATAAACAGATCTGAGTGTAGTGATTAATTTAATTAGAATTCATGCAAAACAGCTCATTGAGATAAGCTGGAGATGAACAATGAAGGGCTTTGTGTGTGTGTTTTTGACGGTCATTCTGACACATTTAAGGCTGCTTTTTTTCAGATCAACAGACGTTTTCCGGGATAGTTAAATCCTTTGTGAGTTTTCCAGGTAATTACACTGTGACCGGTGATTACTGTAACATAAAGTGTAATTCACTGACTAAAGCAATGCAACATCTAGGTGGAGAAAGGAGCATTTCTAACTTCCTGTTCACCAGTGACACACCAGAGAGCGGCTGAGTGCTGGGTCTCCTGTTAGCCTCTGCTGCTCTGACGCAGCATTAAGACCCAGCCGCCGTTCCTTACAGCGTTTCCTCTTTTCCAAGACCAGCTCCCATCACATACATAGAAGGACATTTTATTTACCAATGGTACAAATAAATTCTGACTCAGGAATATTTTGACTGCAGGGCTTTGTATTGCTTTCCAATATGTTTTAAAAATTACCTTTTTCTTCCTGAACATACTTCATTTCTGCTTTTTCAGTAAAGAATAGGTGGTAATTTACACAAATAACTATATATTGCAGTACTGGATATTGAACTCAGGGTCTTTGCTCTGAGCTACACTTCTATTTATTCATTGCACAGAGCCTCACTAAGTGTTTGTTTCCAAGCATGGGCTCAAACCTGTGCTATTCCTGCCTCCCTTCCAGAGTGCTGGAATACAGGTAGACCTCATCACACATAGCCAATAAGCTACATTATTCATATGTCTTTTTAGTGCTTAGAATTACATTTTTTTATAGTCAAAATTCACATTTCTAAGAGTCCCGTGAAAGGAAACCTTTGATATTAATTTAGTAATAATCAGTAGAGCTTGCTTTAGGATCTAAATTCATATGCCCTTTAGATATTTCATAATCATACAATGGGATACCTTTAGCTTGTGCATGGGTGAGCTGTAATGCGGATGCATGCTACAAAATCAGGGTCCATGTTTTGATAAAGTGTTTTCAAGTCATATACTTTGTATACTTATGTGAATTTTTCTTTTGTTTTTATGACTAGTTTAATGTGCATATTTTAAAATGGCAGCCTTACCTTTACTTTCCTTTTCAGGTTTTTCAACTTTCTTCTTTCCTAAGGAGAAACCAATAAGTCATCGTCATTAAAAACACGATTTGCTGACTCAGCCCTGGAGTAAACGCTTGGAGACGAGACAGCCCTGTGCGCAGGTCAGGGCTCTGCTCGCTCAGATGGGCAGGAGCGCCCCTCCTTGGAGACTCACAGCCTGCCTACGCTCAGCCACAGGCACACACAACCCATTCTTTCTTACACGACTCGAAGTGCAGTAGAATAAGCTGCACCTTTAACTAGTTTAATCTTGAAAGAACAGGAAAAACATCTACATTTCAGTTGTTATCTTTAGATATGAGTAAGATTTGACGGTTCTGGGAGACGCTCGGGAAATAAATGAATGAATGAGAGCAACGCAAAGTCACACGTTATCTCCCATAAACTGTGGGTGTGGTTTCCGAGACAGAGGCTGAGTGGACTCTGATGATTTTGCTCACCATGCGTTTTAGACAAGAGTGTGAAAGAATCCAGGATTTTTTGAATGATAACTGATTATGGGGTGGAAAGGGGACACATGGTACTCCTCTTAATCATTAAATAATTTGGGAGTTATTTCTGTAGGAGAGAAGACCAGGAATATGAATATTTAAGGGATTCTTTAAATGTAACAAAACGAGACAAAGATTCAAATTTATATAATGTTTTTACAACTCTATGTGATTTCCTGTGAGATAGTAAGTACTTACCTGATTGTGTGACTTCTGCTGTCCCCTCTATAGGAAAAAAAAAGTGATGGGGAAAAGAAGAAAAATAAAAGAAAGTAGTGTTTGTTTCAGTAGCAAACAACTGAAATTCAGTTACCAAGATTATTAAATTATGGTAGGTACTTAGAAGAAGAAAAAATATTGATAATATTTTTGAAGGCAGCTATTTTGAGAACAGAAACATTACAAATTAGTTTCAAACTGTCAATTCATAGATGATGGAATGAGGAAATTCTAAGTCCCTTTTTTGTTTCCTTAATTACACCTTACTGAGTTCTGCTACATAAATGTTTAGTTTGGATCTTTATAGCTGCATACATGCATCCGCTTACTGACTATTACTAAGGAAACCTTATTTGTGAAATGCCGTACTAAGTGCAACCGAGCAGGGGTGGGGACAAAACAAGGACTTGACCCCTGGTGACTGCAATCTGGTAAGGGGAACAAGAGGAGTGACAACTTTCTTTAACCTGGTAAAATGCACCGCGAGCCTTGCACTGTTAATTCATAGACAGATAATATTTCTAAATGTAACCCAGCAGGTATTTCCCTTGTGGATCAGTTCAAGTGAAAACAGAACATGAGACTTCCCTGAAAGTATAAGAAACCTCTCTTAAAGTATTATGTTAAAAAAATCCGATGGATTTATTATGTGTTATATAAGGTTTTTGGATGCTATTTTCAGAACTTTAAGAAGGTAAGTTGAGCAAAGTATAATAATGAAAATTATTAATGAATAATGTTCCCTAAAAAATAAAATTTTCAAATGGCTAGCATTCCAGTTTAACCCCAAAAGCTTAATTTTAGTCATATCCTTCATATTAGTAGCAATAATACAAACTCAATATACTAGATAGAGAATTTTCCAATGAAAATGTTGAAGGTTGGGTTTGAATCTGTATAGCAGCCTTTTAAAAGAACCTTTCATAACTCTAAGAAAGTAGATTAGTCTTTGACATTTAAAATATTTAAAAGACAACCTCTTTGTACTTTATTGCATTTTTGTATTTTTATCTCAGAGAAATGTCTGTGTAATATTTGATAGCATTTAAACAATTTAATTGTTTAATGTTGCATTTTATTGTTGAGAATGTCATAAATAATACAATGATTATGAATCACCAATGATTATGAATCACCAAAGATAATGAATCTCAAAACATTGAAAAACTAAGGAAATGAAAAGCTATTGAGTTGATATTAAATAATTCACAACAAGCATTTGGAGAAGTGAATATTTCTTAACTCACAATGTGACTATTAGAGGGATCTCCACGTTATGTTGACTTAATACACCCCAATAAAATACTGAAAGTAGACAAAACGCAGAGACACACATTCGTTTTGTGCTGGGAATAGTGCACATATAAAAATATTAACTGCAGAAGCATGACAACTGTACGTACATCAGCACATACACTGGCACACTGTAGTACAGCTAATATGGACTCAGAAGTACAATCTCAAAGGTTAATGAATGGAATTTACACAATATTATCTGTCAACCAGAATCTCAAATAGGTTAGAGCAAAATAGTTATTATATTCATAAACATACCATATTCCTATACTTCATTTTCAAAGAAAGCATAAAATCCCAAGGAAAATATAAAATCAAAATAATGTAATAGAAAATTCTTGAAATCTTAAAATGATACACTTACTTGAACTCGGTTTTGGTTTGCCTCAAAGTAAAAGAAAAGAAAGTTAGTGACAATTTTGAGTCTAGGGTAATATGTCAACTTTTTATATTTGCTGTTTCTGCTTCTTTAATAGTTAAAATTGAAAAATAAGGTTAAGTGTATGTTAAAATAAGCAATAAGAAATATTTTTTGAGGAAATTTGACATATTTTCCATTGAATTTAGCTACAAATATATAAAAAATAGAACTTTTAGGCTCCCTTTTTATTCCTCCAAAATATCACCTTTAAATTGATATGAAATTCTTAACTGTTTCTGAATGTCATAAAGCACATAGTTTTGCCATTGTTCTTTCTGAAAATTTATTCATATTATTTGAACAGTTACACTCTCCAAATACAGTATAAATAAAATGATATTATAAAATCTCAAGGAGAACAACAAATAGTAAATTAAATAGTAGATTGTTAAATAATTCATGTCAAGTATTTGGAGAAGTGAACATTTCTTAATCCACAATAGTAGATTAACACTGCATCTTATGAATACATTTTTTCTTTCTCCAGTGTAACTTGTTTTCTGAAATTATTAGCTAAAATATTAATTGTGCAGTCTTATACATAATGTTTTATTTATTCATAAAACAGACAATATTAACTATAATTGTGAAGGATTTCAATCCTGCATAACTAGTGCAATTAAACTCTAATATATTAAGTGGGATATAAATTGCTATACATTTTATAAAAAAGAATTTGATACATCTATGCAAATTACATAGATATACTTTTTTTATTAAATGTCCTGCTTTAAGGTATTTTGACTTTAAAAGTAACAAAACTGTTAGTTTGTCAAATCAACAAAATTAGGCAGATATACTCATTATGTATCTTTAAAGAAGGCTAGTAAAAGTTTACCTATATCTGTATTATAGAATGCTACCAATGAGGAAATTTTTCATGCAAATTCATTTTAAAAGCTTCAAGATATATGTCATCAGTTGTGTTAGAAAACAAAAGAGGATATAGATAGATTGACAGACAGACAGATAGATAGTGCTGGAAGAATACACTAAGAAATAACAATAATTACTGAATATTTTCAAAAATTAATATTGCAACCATTGTCAAGTTTCTATCATCCTGCTTTGTAAACCTGCAATGTTACTGTTGTGCATTTACTCTAGTCGTTTGTCTCTTTTGCTTGTTGTCTTTGTTATATATGTCTTTTTTTCTTCGCTTAAATAAAAAATAAAATAAAATAAAATAAAATAAAATAAAATAGGCACTGGGAAGTATAAGAAAGATGAAGGAGACTGACTTTTCTTGGTTTTCAGTTAGTCTCCCAGTGTTTGAGCCATGTAAAGTACTATGCAATTTTAAAAATTGCAGTAATATTATGAAAGAATTAAGCTATCATAGAAAGAATAACATCTATTTTAAGAAAATATATCAGTTAAAATTCACAATTAATGAAATTAGTGTGGGTGATTTAATAGGCCATTTGAAACGATCAAGATGAGTTAAATTAATCAGTATGATAAATCACAATAAGGATAATAGTTAATGTCTAGCACAATGGAAGGATTTTGTGAATCATGAAACAAATTACTTTGTTAATGTTGCTGTATTACAGTAGCATATTTGCAATTCGTATTTGATTCATGACCATGCAGCTCTTATTCAGATAAATCAGATTGTACAGCAAAACCACAAAACTAAACAGTAGTAGGAAACAGCATGAGAAGGATTTGACATGTTGCTTTAATTTTCAAATTTAATAAAACCACAAATTAAGGTAGAATATAACCCAAAAAGGATAAAAAAAAATACCTGTCTTAACAGAGGGAGGTTCTTTTGGTTGATGCTCAGCTTTTCCTAGAAAGGGAAATCAAAATTTCCTGGCAATCAGTAGATTCATTATAGAGCCAGTTCTCAGTTGACACAAAAGGGATGCCTTAAATTATTTTTATATGACTTGTAACACAGAAAGCATACTGCCATCAAAGCACATTCTAATCAAGGTTAGTTTCCTTCCTGGAACAACCTGTAAAAATCTTTCCCCTGTATGTGGCTGAAGGACAGTCCAAGGAACAAGCCCTCTGGGGACCAGGTGGTTTAGAAAGAAGAAGACTGCCTTCTCCAGAGAGATTTTCTTTTTCTGTCTTGGCTGAAGATTGAGTCACTCACTCCTTGGGACATTTGGAGTTAGAAAGCACTTGTCTTTGGCATTTTACCAGTTCTTCTATTTCCCTTTTTGACTCCTACTCTGCTTCTTTCCAGGTAAGAAGCAGCAGAGTGCTGAGTACTGGTCTTTCCCCTAGAATTTAACTCAGTCTGCTCAACCCCAGAGAGCACCACCTGTTGGATATTACTGACCTGGGCCCCCCTCCCCTTTCAGATCCAGGCAGATCCCTCGCTGGTGAATTTCAGCTAATTCTAGGACATTACAACACCAAAATTTTAAGTGACATGTTCCTTAGAACCCTGAAAAATGCACAAAATACAAACTGTATGAGAAAATTTCTTTCTCTTCTCAAAGGTGGAATTTGAAATGAAGCCAGGTAGGGTGGGAGACAGTGAATGGGTGCTAACACGTGGAGAGAGAAGACCAGGCCAACTGCAGGCTCTTATGACCTCCTGGCTTAGACCTCCCGAGCAGTTCTACCTGTCTCTCTTTCCTCCACTCTCGAATTTAGAGATTCTCTGGAACTATGCAATAGGCGGTGAGATGGAAGACTTCAGTGATCACAAGAATAAACTTCTATGAACTGAACATTTCGTAAGGATTATATTGAATAATGCAAAATAAAAAAAAATTGAAGGCAATTTTCCAAGTAACGGTTTGTGATAGTTTATCATTAAAATAGCACTACGACAGGAAAACAGATCAAAGAAACCTCAATGATAGAGAATGTGTGTGTTTCATTAGGCTCTGGACATTTGTGCCTAACTCCAGGGCCACTTACGCAGCCTCCCATCTCGCCTCCAGCATTTCTTTCTGGACATCGTCAATGCATCCTTCACACGGGAGCCGCTGCATATATGAGCAGCGTGCTCAGGCCTCTATCGAAGCTTTCGCTTCCCATGTGCCTCATTTATCACCTGTGTGACAGTCCCCAAAGGTTTGTGCTTCTAAACCACCCATGCGGCGCAGGGTGGGTTCTTCCGGCCTCCACGCAGAAGGAGATTTCATGCTTTTCACAAGTGACAGAACTTTTATCTTTCACAGATTTCTAAAGCCACACCTCTGCTTTCAGCATTATTAATGGAGTTTAATGAAAACAAATTAAATTTATACATGTATAGTTCGCATCATTGACAATGATGCATCATTGTATTTTCCTGTGTTATTTATTCTGTATGTTTAAAAGATTTGTTGATTACCTGAAACGTATTGTAGGCACCGCAGATTTAAAAAAATTATTTATTGATTGATTGTTTGATGCACTGCGGATTGAACCCAGGGTCTTCTCACTAGATCCCACCCCCAATCCCTTTTTAATTTCTTTTTGACACGTGGTCTGCCGTGGTTTACATCTAAACGGTCCGCAGAAAGTCTCAGGTACTCCGAGCGCCACTGGCCCTCAGGGGCCCGGTGTTCCCCCCCCCCTGGATCCAGGCACCGATGGACGCAGCGGCTGAAGCAGCCCTGAAGGGGTCTGGCTGAGGGTGGCCACTGCAGGTGCTACCTGGAAAGCTGTATTCTTGTGCACGGATCCTTCTCTCTTTCTGCTTTATCACTGCCCTGATTTAAAGAGAGCTGTTTTACTGTATCTTTCTGCGGTGATATCTGTGCCATAGACCCAGCTTCTCATAGTGTGAGACAAATTAACCCTCTCCTCCTTGAGTACTGGGTGTTGGGTATTTCGTCTCAGTCACGAGAAAGCTAAGGTCTTGCTAAAATGCCCAGACTCTATTCAAACTGTGATCCTCCTGCCTCGGTCTCCCAGAATGCTAGGATTAGAATGTGTGTCACAATGCACAGTTTATTTTGGAGGCATTATAGGCTATATGCAGTCACTCATTTAATAACAATCACAGGGTCACAACTTGAAGATATTTCTGTCATAAAATGAATCATTAATTAGTGGCTATAGATGAAACTACTTAATCAAAATCATAGCAATAACACCTTATGGTTTTTACAGGCAAGTTAGTCATAGGCCACAGTATGAAGAACAATTTTTGAAAGTCACACAAATTGTTAAAATTGAAATGGTCAAGCAATTTAATAACACTCATTTGCTAGCTTGGGCTTGACAGTGGAGAGTTAAAAAAAAGTAAATGGCATATTAAGAAGTGCAAACCATGAGAAAAACAACTTTTTTAAATTTGTTGTTTATGTGTTCTCAGCTTTAGTTTTCTCCTTAGTTTAAACTATTCTCTCTGAACACTATTATTGTCAGTAAACACATTAATCAAATTTCTTATAGAAAAACTGATAAAACCTGAAGTGTACATAAATTTTAAAAATCTGCAAGAATATTTGGGACACAAATCTATTAGTTAGCTTTTCAACTATCCTCAGTTACCCATATGACTGAAACACACAGTGAGGCATAGCAGCACCTTGGAGTGCAAATCTGAGCTTTAAAAAAAAGGTAAAACAAAATGTCATGTAATGCGAGAATCACAATACTTAGTACCATACATGTTGTCTTTAAATTAGTTGCTTAGTGTACAAGATATGGGCATAAAAACTTCTCCAATCGGTATTAGCACAAATGTTCCTTTTAAATGAACTAAGAGACACTAATCGGATAACAGGATTGCATTTTTTCCCTTTTTCCTTTAGTCCCTTCCCCTTTCACCCATTCTAGTTCCTTTTTCTTTTTGAACAATTTCTTTCCATTTCACAATATCTATTGTACATTTTAGACCTTACTCTTTCAGTTTCTCACACAAGTGAGTCAACATGATGTTTACACATCTGAGTCTGATTTATTTCCCTTATAAGTATGGTCTCAAGTTGCATGCCCCCATTTTCTATAAAAGTTTCAAGTCTATCTTTCTTTATTACTGAGTAGCACTCCATTGTATAAAAACACCACATCTTTTTAATCTATTCCTTGATTGATGGGTATTTGGGTTGTTTCCAAGATTTAGCTATTACAAATTGTGCTACTATAAACATGGGTGCACATATATCACTGTAGTATGTTTTTAATTCTTCCAGGAAGATATCCAAAAGAGGAATAGCTGGGTGGAATGGGATCTCTAATCCTAGTTTTTTTCCCCACGTCCCCTCCAGCATTTGTTATTGGTTGGTTTCTTGATGACAGCCATTCTTTCTAGGGTGAGACTGAATCTCAGGATTGTTTTAATTTGCATTTTTCAAATGACCAGTGATGTTGAACATTTTTTCATGTACTCATTTGGCATTTGTATTTCTCCATCTGAGAAGTGTATATTCATCACAGATGCCCATTTTTTGATTGGGTATTTGAATTTGGGGGGTCTGATTTTATTCAGTTCTTTATATGATTTCTAGACAGAAATCCTTCGTTTGAGGGACAATTGGCTAATATTTTTTTCCTCTGTGGATCATCTTTTCACTTTGTTGGTGATTTCTTTTGCTGTGAAAAAGCTTTTTAATAAAATGAGATCCCAGTAGTTGATTCTTTGAAGTATTTCCCATGCAGTCTGGGTTTTATTCATGAACTCTCTACCTACACCTGTGTCTTCAAGATTTCTACCTACTTTCTCTTCCAGTAGGTTTAATGTTTCTGTTTTAATAGCAAATTCTAACATTTAACATTTAAACTTAGGTGATCATTGAAAGAAAAAAGCAATGATCACATAAGGTAATGTGAAATGATCTTTTAAAATTTCCTTCCTGCTCACCCATGTAATTTCTGCTACTAAAAAACTGAAATGGAAGGATTGTGAGTTCAAGACCAGCCTGGGGAACTTCATGAGACACTAAAAGAAAGAAAGAAAGAAAGAGGGGGAGGGAGAGAGAAAAGGAAAGGTTTCCTTTTCTTCAATGAACAATAAATTATAATTTGAATACATAACTAGTTCTTTCCTGAATTGTACTTTCCTCCAGGAAACTGCACTTAAATCTTGATTATCTCTATTAAAAGAAAAAATAAATTACTGCACAGATTCTTTTAAAATGATTATGAGTAAGAAATGAGACTCTTAATTGTCAATCTGGGTAGAATTTTGATTTTGGAATCAAATTAAGGGGATTTAGGAGGCCGAGATGTCAGCTGAGTTGAAGACACAGAAAACTTTCCTTATACAGGAAAGATGCCAAAATTACAAGAATGTGTGCACTCCTTTTTTTCTTATATGAAATGAGGGATGAGCCAGTTTCACTTTCATATTGTGTATTCTACTTATCATACTTTAGAGGAAATTTTAAAAATTATATAACCATATAACTCTGTAGAGCTCTTACAAAAGGAAACTAGGCTACATAATTTGTAAACTGAAGGAAGTTTCAGATTTATGTGCTTTTAGTATTTGAAAACATGGACTTCGAAAATAAGGTTAGGCACCCAAGCATGTATGCTAATTAGTGCAATACATAGATTGTCTTATGAGTTAATACAAATTTAGGTTGAGCACACTTTAATATGATTATTATAGCACTATAGTTTTTATCATTTTTAATTGAAAACTTTATGGAATATATCACTATTTCCAAAAATTCAGAATCTTATGATTTGTGACATTGAAGTCTACATGCTTCAGGAAGTATGTGTGCTTTTATATAACATAAAACTGATACACTGAAGGAATAAATAAAATCCCTTATTTACCTGTTTTTTCTCCTGTGACAGCTTTTGTCTGCTTGGGAGCTTTTTCTTCTGTGACAGAAAAAAACGTTAACACAAGTAGGAATTTTCCATGTATCAGTACAAAATGGTGACATATTTTAACCTTGACATTTTGAAGTTGTTTTGAAATAGCAACAACATTGAGAAAAACTTATCAGTTTTCTCAGTAAAACAGAAAATAGTATCTTCTGCCTAAAATGAATGGGACTACAAGGAAAAGCTGTCCAACCAAGATGACCTTTGCAGCCCGCTTGCTACTGACGCTTAGCTCTTTAATATGCCCCTGACCTGCCAATACAAATGGAACTGAATTTATCTATACAGAGGTGTCTTTTTATTAACTATTCAATTTTCACTATTACATTGAAATAGGAACAAGCAAGTTTGAAACTTTCCTATGCAGATAGATATGGGGGAACCCAGGACTAACTGGAGAACTCAAATTTCTTATATTATGAACATGGGGGTGCAATATATATGGAAAACCTTCTATCCTTCTCAGAAACAAGGGGATTCATGTCAGTGCAAAGACATTATCACAGTGACCCTATGCAAAACTCCACTTCGGAGATATTCCTGCAGAGGAACTGACTGGTAACCCATCTTTAGAAAGTTGGGTGGGTGCCAGAGGATGTGACAAGCATGAAGGCAGAATCTGCATGAAATGCTGTGTCTGGAAGACAATACATTTGCCATATACTCAAAGGCTAAACGCCCCTCTTCCTGTATCCCACCTCAAAATAGCTAACACTTGGCATGCAAGAAAATAACTGGGTCCCGTTATTGACTTAAATCAGGAGTCTCCAAAAGTTGTTTCTAAAATTTTGCTTATGTTGGTACAGTTATTCTCTCTTCCCCAAATACTGCCCTACTTTCTTTATTCTCCTATGTCCTGCTGTTGGTGTCATATATTTATTGTTTATTTATTTATTTATTTTGGTAACAAGGATCAAACTCAGGACCTTGTGCTTACCAAGCAGGCGCTGTGCCACTGAGCTACAACCCCAGCCCTCATATTTTTTAAAGCATACACAAACCAAATCAAAATGACTCAAACTTAATCCATATAGCCTCTCTGAAGAACAATTTTAAAAGTCAGGAAAAGATTTCCCAAGATTTGTTGAGGAAATAACTTTTTACTTTTTAAAGATTCTGATCCAACCATATTCACTGCATTGAATAAACAATGTAAAAATGGATAATATTCTGCAGGATCACCAAGACAGAGATTGTCTCAAAATTAATTCATATTTAATTTAATTCACATTTTAATAAGTATAAGACATTCATATTGAAAATAAAAACTAAGTTTCTATTGTAAGATAAAAATGAACTAGCAACCTCATTTTGCTCAGTCCTGTATTTTCATAAACAGAACACACTGATTTGCCTCTATTGTCTTCGAAATGCAAGTTGAGGAGTAGTGAGAAAAGAAGAAGGACAGGCAAGAATAAAGAAAAATGGAAAGAAAGAAGCAGGGAGAAATGCTGTTTTTCCTTGAGATTTGGGGATCTTGAGATGATTACATTTGAATGAACCAATCTGAGCTGCAAGTTTTCTAAGAATGTGTTGCCCCACACAGGGTAAAACAAATTTATACATGGATCCCATTCACTTTGGAGTTGGTGATACGATCTTTGTGCAATGGTAACTCTGCTGGGAATGGGTGGTTAGCTGTCTGACTGCATCTGCCTGGGCCAGTTCTCAGTGCAAAAAAATAATGGGAATCACGGGCTAATGAATCAAGATGTGAATGGTTCCTAATAACTTTAGAGCTGACTGTGTGCTGCTGCTTCTGCTAACATTAGGCCACTGAAAGATAATCTGATACCGCAAATACCACCTCCAAATACCTGGTTTACTCTGAGAAACGGTCTTTTCTGGTTTCATTATGTCTTGTTCTGAAAATAATAAGCAGAGAATTATTTCAGGTGTTTGAAAGCTTTTATAAATTCATATGCAATCACATTTTTTATGAGTTAGGCCAGTGGTTTATAAAATAGAAAATAACCATTGTCCCTGTGGGGGGAAAATAATTCTAAACTTTCATGCCATCTTATCTCATATGAAAAATGTAAAGATTTTGGTTCATGAATCAACATACTAGGAATTGTTATTTACATTTAAGCATCTGTAATTTGCAATGCTTAGGTTCTAATGCAGTGTGAGTATAAAACCATAGGTTAAAATGTGTGATTTTACAAGTATGTAAATATTTCTTGTAAAAAATTTCATAAAAAATTATAAACTCAATAAATATACATACTGTGTATTTGTGTTTTTTCAGAAGAAGCTAAAAAGGGATAAATAAATCATGTGTTTAGTTTATGTACACAACAAAAATGTAATAATCAACAATAACAAATATAAATTTAGCTAGTTACTAAACAAAACTGGCTTTAAATGGTATTGGAGTTCTGGTTTTAAAAAATGCAAGTATCTGGTGAAACACACCTGTGGTAATAAATGTAATCAGGAAAATAAATCATAAAGTAGTAAGTAGATATTTGTAACCTTTTTTGCATTACAAATACATTTTTTACAAGAAAAGTACAGTTAAGCTGTGAGTGATTGCACTTTAGCTCTGGTGAGAATTAAGGGGGTGAGGTAGTGTTATATATAAATCGAGATTTGAACTCTTGAATTTGTTGGTACTGAAGATCTTTCTATATAATTTTTTGTAATGAAGAAATTCTCTTATGTAGAGTGTGAGGGTTTTTTAAAACTTGCCTCAGGTCAATAGCTAGCTGGTATCAGAGCTAGGATTTAGACATTAAATACCAGTGCAAACTGGAAAGCTCACCTTATTTTTGGCCAAGGTTACATTTACTAAAATGACAGAGTCTGAAATGATTTCTTAGAATGATTACCCAGGGTTTGAAACAAATCTGGTGTGTGGTAGAATCCAAGCTGCAACGTTTATTAGTTTAAGTATTTTGAAAAATAATAGACACTGAACTCAAACAATAATTACTATGCTATGTGTTTTGGGGAGTGATATGATAAAAGGAAAAATGTAGTGCTAGTATATGCGAGACAGGTTCCTGCCCCCTTTCCTTGCACACCCCAGTCTGTGTCTCTGGCACAAATTTAACATGATCATGCATATTAAAAAAAACCCCAAACATATGGTCAAAAACTTGGAGTCTCTGTTGAGGCTTATCTAACACCATAATTGAGATATTTTTGTTAATGGGCCACCCCAATTTCACCAAGTCTAGTCATGTGAAATTACCTTGAACCATACAGTGAAGAAATAATGAGGAACTTGGTGACTCTGCTTAAATCCCACAGTGAGAGGTAGGCCTCTTTTAGTTTTAAAACAAAGGTGGTGTTAGCACTGACACTATTTAAAATAGCAATATGTTTACCTGGTTTTGTTTCTTTTTTAACTTGTGGCTCTGGTGGGGAGAAAAAGGCAGAAATTTTTCATTGAGAAAACAATAAACTAAAGCACAAATTTATTTTGGGAAGTCATTCTGCTTTGCATACCATAAGGGAAAAGAATTTTACTAACAATTATTCCAAGCTCAGGATATATGTCAGTAATGGATTCGGAAACATGCTCTCCCCGGGTCTGCAGGAAGGTGTTTCTCATGTGTCTCAGAGAGCATACAAGCAAGGTTCTACTTGCAATATGGAAGCTAATCGTGCTTCAGCTGTTTCTCATAAGAAAATGAAAAAAATGTTATTGGACACTGCAAAAAAGAAGTATTTTATTTTTATTTACTTATTTATTTAGGTAGTGGAGACCAAACTCACTACCTTGTGCTTGCCAGGCAGGCACTTAAGCCACTGATCTAAATCTCCAGCCCAAAAGAAGTATTTTAATATTTGTTATGATGTGGCAGAGAAGCTGGCTGAGTTTTATTCTTCTGTTGATTAGAAACCAGAATTTGTAAACTAATAAGCTTGGATATTTGCCTGAGATAGTCTCTAAGTAAAGTACAGAAGGTGCAGACTGATTTCTCTTTGGTGCTTGTGAAAGGAAAAATGAAGAAATTGTTAATAGTAGCAGAACCAGCATTTGGTGATTCGGATAGTTCTTAACATATCTAGGTAATGGTTCCTGGAGACAAAGTAAAGAGTGTGGTTGGACAAAGGTTTGCTAAAGAGATTAGGTGTCTAACTTGTGAATCCAACCAAACATCCCAATAGAAAACAGGCTAAGAGGTGGTAGTTCAGGAAATATCTGTAAAGACCTTTAGATCCAATGTATTGCACCCTTATGAACTGAATGTGATTCTGACAGGGTTCTGAAATTTTTATGTATGAAAATTAACAGTTGCACAGAGAGAAAGGGACAGAGATGAATTGAAAAATTGAAAAATTCAAAATGTAAAGAGCCATGAATTCAAAGACCAAAGATGATGGGCCTCCATCAGCTGAGAGGGCAGGGTTATCACTTCCAAGAGCTGAGAGTAGGATTCCTACCATACAAGCCTGAGACAACAGAACGGAAAGAGAGGAGATGCTTAGGATTTGAAACTTGATAGCTTTTGTACATGTTTTAGACTCATTCTCCCCTCTTTTAAACTTTTTAAACTAGTTTTTAATTAATTAAGTTTATTGGTACATTTTGGTTATACAAGATCATATTCATTATAGGGAATTTACACCTCTACATGATATAACTTGAATCTGTTTCAGAATCACTTTCCTGTGTGTACTTTTGAAAAAATTCTGGTGCCTCCTGTAGCTCTTAGACATGTCCATCTAAGGACTCTAGAAAAAAAAAAAAACCAGGATCATAGCAATTATTGTTCTGAAGGAATGTCTGTGTTGTACTATAATTTGTAAAATTGTGGTTTTGTATAAGTCAGCTGATTAGTCAATTGCTTCTTTCAAGCAGTAAAAATTTCTCAGGGATTTCATAGATGTCAATGTTTTTTCACTGGAATGGTGGTCCATATAAATGCATATTTTGGTTGTTATATTTTTTGAAACTAGGACAATGCTAAAATTTGTTGTTTAATTTGTACTAATTTGGTTTAGCATTACCAAGAGATGGACTATTCGTTATACATACAGAATTCAAAATAAATTTACACATAAAATGTACACACCTGGCTTCTCTTCTTTTTTCATTTGTGGCTCTAAAAATACAGGGAAACATTAGCAATTGTGGTTATACAATTATGTTAATTTCCTATATTAGTTTACCTTTTTTATATTTCTCATTGTGTTTGAATCAGTCATATTAATTTTCTTATGATAAATAAATATAAACAGAGAAGTAAAGATACACCACTATCAATCAGAATAACATTATTTTGAGAAAAATGCAAATACAAGCTAACTTTTTTAATAGCAAGGTTAGAATCAGTATTGGTTTGTACCTCCAGTGAATAAAGATAAATGAAAATTTCAGCATAGTACATATATTTGAGATAAAAGCACATTGTTTAAACAAAATAGTTAGGTCCTTTACTGAAAGTAAAATATTCAACATTGAATCAAAGGATAAGTAACAGCATTTAAGACTTGCTTTATTTGTGTATTCATTCATTTGGCATGCATATGACATACGTGAAGGTTTAGGCTTTACTTCTTTGCCTAGAAAAAGTTAAAAAATATTAAAGATTGAGTCATACAATGCTTTTTGGATTGATATTATTGAATATGACAGAAAATTATATATTTGAAAATAAAAGTCAAATCATATAAACTATGGCTGCTCTTCTTTTTTGAAGTTCTAAATTACATTTAATTTAATGCCTATAGTCAAATTTCTCATTGAAAATTTATTCTACCTAGTAAAACTCTTAGGTTACATTTTTTGAACTATTAAAAAATAATTCACTCGAACTCCCATGTGCAATATTGTCTTTTTAAACTTAATGCCACTAATGTGAACACATAGTTTAATTTGAGACATTATATAATAATGTGACAACTGTTTTTGTTTTGACTGAAATTATTAATGAGTCATCTGTCTCTGTATAGAGATTGCTGTGGACTTCTAGGTGTCTCTGAGTTATGGAAGTGTCACTGGGGCTGTGTCTGCTCCCTCACCCTGTCATCTCCAGCCCTGCCCCTGATTTGCTTCCCTATGTCCATGACCTAAGCAGTTCTGCTCTACCACTCCCTTCCACCACGGTGTCTCTACCTCGGAGTCAGCTGACCATGGACTGAATCCCTTTAAAAGGTGAGCCGAGTTAAACCCCTCCTTCGTTAAGTTGTGAATCCAGTGATGGGAAGGCTTAATATCTTGCTAGATAGGGATCTCTTCAGGCCTAGAAATAATGTTTTTATTATATGCTGAATATCTAGTGCAGGGATTGGCAAAGGTTTTCTGTACAAGGTCTGATAGTCTGTATTTTCAGGTTTGGGGCTGTATGATCCTTCTAGCTATAGTTCAGCTGTGCTGTTATAGAGAAGTGGCCACAGGTAACAATGCAGATAAATAAGAGTGGATTTACTTACATTCACTGTGCCCAGTCTGTGGGCCATTGTCTGCCAGCCTTGGTTTTAGCCATATTTCATTCTTAATGTTCTATCTTTAAATGTTTCAGATGCCTTTCTATCACTGTCCAACTCATCCTTGGTTTTCTACTTATTGACTCTCATTTAATCATCATTTCACTACAGCTACTTTCCATTCCCACCATCCTATATCAGACCTTGCTAGTCATGAATTCCTCTACTACTTGGCAAAACCAATACACAAGATCAATAGCCATGCAAAACCAGGCTGGGGATATAGTTCAGTGGAATAAATCCCTGCCTGGCAAGCATAAGGTCCTGAGTTTGATTCCCCATAACAAAAGAAAAAAGAAAAAATAAACATGCAAAACCATATTGACCATTTCTCCTTCACTTTTTATCCCCATTTATTTGGCTTTTTGGAAGAGCAAGCATAACAAACTCTATTGTTTGGAGATGAGTTTTAATACTTCCTTCATTATTCTCAAAAGTAGCCTACTGACTTGTACTTCTAGCTAAAAGAAAGTAACAGGCACTGAGTTAGTTCGCACCGTGGAAATTAAAGAAAACAGACAAAATATATAAAATAGTGGTTTCAAAGATAAACAGTGATCCTTGTGTGACAGAAAACAAGGGAGTTGTGTGATTGCATCAGCTTATTGCTTTGAGGCCTTAGTGGATAAAACAACCCAGGAAGATCCCTGAGTTGGCGATGTAGAACTGGAGGGAAGGAAGAGTCAGTGCAGCCAGAGACCACAAGTCAGAGCGCTGTAAGGTAGAGAACTTCACAGAGGAGAAAATGATGGAGGCATGTGGATGGATTCCTATAGTCTTTCCTGACTGCTAGTTAGCACAGGAACAGGAAGAATCTACTTGATTCCAGGAAAACAATGGAAAACACACAAACTTTATAACAAGAGATGGGGGGAACTGTCAGTTCCCAAACTGTGTTCTTTTTCTTCAGTATTAGGTCCACCATTCTGTCTCTTTTCTTATATCATGTAAACTTTAGAATCAGCTTGCCAACAACCACAAAATAATTGCCAAGATTTCAATGGTGATTACATCCTATCTATGAGTCAACGTGACAAGGCCTGGTATCTTAACAATCTGGCATCTTTCTACCTACATGCGCTTTGTCTCTATAAAAATTTTCTTTGACTTTCTCATTAGAGTTTTGTAATTTTCACTTTTATTTGGCTAACTTCCACTTAAAATTCAGTTTAGCTAACTCTTCCTCAGATCTGTTCAAAAGGATTGCTTTTTCAGACAAGGAGAAATATTGTTCTGTAGGTCTCTTTATCATCATGCTAATCACACTATGCTGTAAATACCAACTTAGGTGAATGCCTTCCCTTCTAGGTGTGCAGTACCTGAGGACAGAAGCTATGTGCAACCATCATGGAGCCCAGCAAGTGGTCCGGTGCCCAGTGCACAACACATCATAGGCACTCGATTAGTATTTGTTTATTGAATCAAGAAGTGAAATAATGATAACAAGACCTGGTAAATAAGCACAGAAATTGAGCAATAAAACTGAATCTGAGGAATTATGAATTCAGGAGTCATATCAGAACAAAAGTATGCACGTTACTGCAATTCAACTCCTAATATGTAGCAGAAATAAAAGTTATTGAATACTTTCTTTGAGTTGGCATGTGAGAATTATCTCAGCTTTTTTTCCTGGTGCTTAGGGAAAGATAGAAATAACAAACATTAAACATTTCACAGTGTTCTCAAGATAAAAATGTATGAGTCACTTAAGAGAAGATCAATTGCTAAAAAAATACTTGAGATAAATTTGTTTTATGGTTCTCAAAAGAAAAAGACTGTGTAATGTAGTAAACAGCATCCTCAACCACATTCACACCCTAAGTATACAACAGTTTTCCCAGGACTCCAGCTCTTGCTCTCCACAAGCACCAAAGTCCAGTAAGAGAAAAATAACCTTGTGCTCAGTAAACGTGATTTATGCATCTATCTTCCTATCTGTGTACTCTGGTTAGTTGTAAGAATAGAATTAAAATTATAAGGCCTCTATGCAATATTTGATGTTGAGTCACTGTTGATACAAACCTCTAGGAAATATGCACCCCCACACATAAAAACATAAAATGTACCCTATTGTGTGCAAATATTAGGATGTTATATTTTGCTCTTGAAGTAAACATGAGTGAAGAATATCTTGATTTAAGAGTTTTACTCATTGATAAGAACAGGTCATGATAAATAATAGACAACCACTTTTTCCCATGATACCATCTATTCACAAAACTCTGGGTTTCAGAGTTGGGCCTTCACATGCCATCTTCTATATCTACTTTATTTCCAAGTTTAACTTCACTGATAGTCCTATCATACACTTCTATTTTTTATGTTTTCTTTAGCTTATTCACTGAGCTGAATTCCCCCCAGAAATGAAGAAGTCCAAACACTCAGTATCTTCCCAATGAGAGCTTATTTGGAAATAGACACTCGGAAGATATAATCAAGTTGAGAAGAGATCATTAGGGTGGGCCTAATCCACTTTAACTGCTGTTCCTCTGCGAAGAGGAGGAGAGACGCAGGTACACAGAGCTGAAATAACAGGACATCTCAGGAGAGCGTGCTGTGGCCTAAGAGAAGCATGGAACACAGACTCCTCTGTGCCTTTAGAGAAAATGTGGTCTTGCCAACAACTCGATCTCGGACTTCTGGTCCCCAGAATCTTGAGATAATATATTCCTCTTTCTTTAAACTGCCCAGTTTGTTATTTTATGATGGCCCTAGGAAAGTAGTACACTCTGCTAGTGCTTTAATTCAGTCAAACACTTTCTCTCCCATGACTACCATGAACATCAAAATGGTATCAAAGATACAGATTTTCTTCCACAACACTTATTTTAATTATTTTAATTCTGTAGCCAGAGAGATTTTCTAAACGTCCCGTCTTATCATTTCCCGTATCACATCTCTTCAGCAAGTTTGCGTCTCTGTCGGGCCTCGACTTGCCTCTGCCTGGTTTATGGAGTTACAGACGCACATGACCCCTGCCTATCTCTTCACCCTCTTTTCTCCATTCACAGTTTTGTTCTCCCTGTCCAAGCCATACTGAAGTATTGCATTTCTGAAAATCAACTTAAGGTCTCTTCTTTTGATCTGCCTAGAACATTGTTTCTTCATGCGGCAAAACTACATTTAATAACTGAATATTACTCAAAATATGCTGGGGTAGCCGACTTTCCCTTAATCCCTTCATCTGAGTTAGGTGTGTATTTTGTATTCCAGGGTAGTCTTGCCTACTTTCTTAAAATGTCACTTTGCTTGATTACCTCCTTGATCCTATAATTTGTATTTAAGCAGAATCTGGGCTGTTTTTAAAATTTAACATGGTTCCTGACATACTGGAATTTATAAAAAAAAATGTTGACTGAATTAAATGAATACACACTCAAATCAGAACACAAAACTTCTCCCTAGAAGCTTGGTGGGGTACATGACTCACTTTAAGGTTGTAAGATCTTTGCTGTTGATGGGCCAGATGCTGATGTGGTGAAGAATAATTGTTTTGCCCTAAATCATCAGCCAGTTTATAACTGAGCTCTCAAAATTTTGTGTACTGAAATATAGCAATGATACTTTAAGCATTGTAAAATAGTAAGTAGATATAACAAAATTTTCAGTTCATGAAGGCCTAATAAACATAATTCCTAAGTTTAAGTAACATTTTTCTGATAATCTTTTAAGATGAGGTTGTTACTTTTAAATATTAGAGTTTGGACTTCCTCCAAGATGGCCACCCAGATAACCCTGTGACAGGGAGGCTCCCTAAACACACCATCAAAATGCTGGAATATAAACTAATATAATAACAGAGAGAAGGGAAAAAGAAGGAGATAGGTCCTCTGGACCCAAGAAGAATCTAAAATGAGAACTGTAGCCCACAGAAAGAGTAAAAGAATGAAATAAAGGTGGAGACCAGCAGCACCTCTGTCTGGAACGGAATCCAATCAGCGCTGCGACCCGAGCTGAGAAGGTACGATCCAGGTGCTCTTGATACGCGCTGGAGTTGCTGGTGGAGTCACGGTGCAGTGGGATGGCGGGGACGACGGTCGACTGTGGAGCGAGGTGGTCGCGAGTGAGTGAACCCGGCGGCCCCCAGCCCCCCACCCCCGAGGGAGAGCAAGGGACAGCCATCTTGAGACTGGAACTGCACCTAATTAGGCAGGGTTCCTGGAAGGCCATGGCGGAAAGGCGCGGGTGCCCTGGGGGTGATAGAGGAGGTTTGGCGGACGGCCCTGTAAGGTTTACCAGACAGTGGCCCCACCCTCTCGCGCACCGCAGTAGACATTCGCAGAGCAGAAATAGGCTTGGGAGAGGCAGTGGACCAACATGGCCACACCGGCGAGCCCAGGAAAATGCCAAGACGGAAAGGCAGAGGGCGCTCTCCAGACTCCGATACAAGCAGAATCGATTCTGGGGATGCTAATGCTGACATGGTCGGGAGTTCAAAAATTAAACTCTCAGAGGAGTTGACAACAGAAGTGGGGAGACAACTCCACGAAGCTATGAAAGAAATTAAAGCAGCACTGTTAACCCAACTGAGAATTGAAATGAAACTTATAATCGGGGAATCGCTAAGCGCCTCTAAAGGAAACATAGCAGGAAAG
>RJWM01017167.1:0-43743 GCA_004363535.1 Dasyprocta punctata | reverse complement strand
TGGAATGTAAATTAGGTATTGGGGGGTAAAAATGATGCATCAAAATAGGATCACAAATTGTAACAAATGTACTATTCTAGTAGAGGATGTTGATCATGAAGGAGATCATGCATGTGTGTAGGCAGGAGTGTATTAAAAACTTCTTTATTTCTGCTGAATTTTACTATGAACCCACAACTGCTTTTAAAAGTAAAGTCTATTAAACAAGTGGAATACATGCCATCTGCACGACACCTTAAAGTTAAAATCTGGGGGTTGAGTACTAAAAGCAGTAATTTGTAGAGCTCTGGGAGTTTTCCTTTGGAACATTCATAATGCTGTTGGGCTTCTACTTTAAAGGCTTTCATTTGGCTAAGGGGAACTATGTTTCCCACTTTGAAGATTTTGACATATTTTAATGGCCCTGTCTTTGAAGAAATGAGTATTGCAGGATTCCTTGATGAGAAAGTTTCAGAGAGAAAGAGATCCTTGAAATTATTCACCAGATTACAGATTTAATAGTCTAATTCCTGACACAGTTATCATCTTTTTGGAAATATTATTATGATTGGAAAAATCTCAATTTCTGAAGAAATTCTTACTGTTATAAGGAGTCTATCTTTAAAAGTTTAGCATGTTGTTTTCTTATTCTGCAGCATAAGAAAACTTTACCTGGAGAATGTTAAAGTAAGAGATGATGCATTCTATTGTCATTTTCTCAGAGTTGAATGAAAATTAAACAAAGCTATTATTTGTCAAATATGTGAAATGAAGTATATAATAATTTTTTTAATTTTTAAGATAAATTAAAAATGTTAAGAGAAATGTACATGACAAAATTATAGATATATATATACGTAAACTTTTATATGTTGGCAGTTTATATGAAAGAAATTCATTTGAGCAATCGTAAACATTTGGTCTTTGCCTTAGCTACCTTTTTCTTCTCGCTGAGACAGAATACCTGACACCCAAAATTAGGGAAGGAAAGGTTTACTTCTTAGAGTTCTCGGGGGTTTTCATCCATATTCAGCTGGCTGCAAAGCAGGGTGGTATGGCAGGACAGTCATTCACGGTGGCTGCCAAAGAGCATGGCACTAAATGGGAGAGAGAGGACACGCCCTTCCCCCGCCCTTACACTGTATGTTTGCTCCACCCCTGGGTGGGTGCAGCACTCACATTGCCAATCCCAGCACTAGACAACAAACCAATCACAAACCCCAGACTTAGCCTCTGCTCATGCCATGTTTACATGAGACTTGGAATGGCTATACCCATAATAGCACTGTATGGGTTTACAAATGAAAAAATGGTACTTTTCAACTGTCCTTTATTTCATTTCTAAGATTCCAAATATTTCCAAAATCAACCTGATAATAATATTCCCTATTTGGAGAGTTCATTTGAGTGAACTAAAGAAAGTGAAAAGAGTGAAAGAATTGCAATTACAAGAATTTTATTATTTTTCATACAGAAAAGAAGAAAAGAAGTGAGAACTAGCAGGGTAGAAATAATCTAGGTAATTACACAAATCTTACCTCCCTATAGTATGTGAAACATTGTAAGAATTGAGCCACTAAAAGGAGGGATATAGAGTAATGAACTACTGATGAATCTAGCTTTACTAAAGCTAGTCACCTAAACCCCAACGATTATTTCAGTAAAGTACTATCTTTAAATGTTTTATTTTAAATGTTTTTAAATGTTTTATTTTTCTGATTTCCTATACTTAAAATTATATATGTAAAAAATACTTTATGAAACTTATAATCTCAAATGTTACCCTCAGTTAGTTACATAAAACAGTATGAAATTCCAGTAAACCTGTGAAGCAAAGTTCAATGTTACTCAATTGCTTTAACAACAGTAAAAGCACTTAACCTAGAATTTGGTCCCAAACTATTTTGCAGTCCTATCTCCTGTGACCACTTTATGCAGTCTCCAGCTAAACTGCCCTCCTAATTATACTGAGTACACGTCCATTTATTATTGCTCACCTTGTCTCCCTCCCCTAAAATACAAAGCCAAGTTCCAATCTAACTTCAAAGATTAAACCAAGTTCCACTTTCTTGAATCCATCCATGCAGTCACAGTTCACCTAAACTCTGTGCTCTCTGAACTGCAACAGAACGCACTTTTCTGTATCACTTGGTCAAGATCTACTGGCTCTCATCACAGCAATTAGATTTCAAAATGCCTCAGGGAGAAAATTGAAATGTTTTATACAGCATCACCTTGTCCCAAATAAATTAGTAATTCTGAGTTTGAGTAAGTTATTTAAACTACTTTTAGAGAAAAGTAAAAACTGTATTTCTTTATGATTATCAAGTATCATTTAGTACAGTAACATCTGACTATATGTAATAATTAAATTCCAAATATTATGAATTAAAAACGCTGTTTTAAAGTTTGAATTTATTTTACTTTTCAAAAGTTTTAACAGAAAGCCAAAATGTGTTAATTATACAAAGAGGTCCATGAAGCCGGGCATGGTGGTGCACGCCTTTAATCCCAGCACTCGGGAGGCTGAGGTAGAAGGAGCGTTGTGAGATCGAGGCCGGCTTGGACTACAACGTGAGTATAGGGCCGGCCCTAGCTACATAGTGCGACCCTGCCTCAATAGATTAGGGCTGGAAGTTTGGCTCAGTGGCTTAAGCGCCTGTCTGGCAGGCGTGAGGTTGTGAGTTCAATCCCCAGTGCTGCAAAAAAAGAAAGAGGTCCAATTTTTCATGTGATACAAATTTATATTTTGATCTTAATATTTAATGTAGAGAATGCCTACTGATTTAGTATATTGTACAAAGTGGAATTCATTAGTAATTTCAGTGTTTTGTTAGTTGAAGAGAACCAAAAATTCCACTTAATCATTATTTTTCCAGTTTTTTTGTTTGTTTTTGTGGCACCAGAGATTGAACTCACAACTTCGCGCCTGTCAGACAGGCGCTTAAGTCACTGAGCCAAACTCCAGGCCCTGGTTTTTTTGAGGCAGGGTCGCACTGTGTAGCTCAGACCCACCTTGCACTCACGTTGTAGCCCAAGCCGGTCTCGAACTCACAACGCTCCTCCTACCTCAGCCTCCTGAGTACTAGGATTAAAGGTGTGCACCACCACACCCGGCTTTTTTTCCAGGTTTAATAAGTTATTGTTTGGTAACTTTAAAAATTTTGTTTTTCCTTAGACTACAATGTTAACATTCCTGTTGTTACATTCCATTAAATGGGTACCCAATATATTTAGTACTAGATACTAAAACAAAAAATAGATTTTTCTCAGTATGTATTTATTACTTTACTGGCTATTTTTTTAAATGATCAGATACAGGTACAGATGAAACTAATTTGTTATTTGTTATTTAATTGACTTGGACACTACTGAACAGAGCAGCTTTTCCTGATCCAGGAATTTGCACTCCATTATTGTATATGATCGGTTTTCCCCAACTTTTACTAGATCAACATAGAAAATCATTACTTCATATCAAAACACTGAAATTAAAACTTCAGCACTAAAGTTTCATGGCAGAGATTCACACTTAATCAGATCATCTAAAGCACAATTACTTACTGTTTTAAGTTTATCATTGGAACGAAGGCATAAAATTAAGCAATACTCTGATTATGAACTTCTGACCATATAGAATAATAGCTTATAATTAATAGACCAACACCTGTATGTGTATATTAAATTGAGAGAAGAATATAAATGGATGCAAACTAAATAGATTCATGTTTGTTTTTTAAGGGCCTTAAAACTTAGTTATAAAAATAGAATTATGCTACTGAAAAGACTCAGTCCATTAAATAAACATATGAAAATTATTATTCTACAACTTTACACTATCAAGTTATTTTAGGCTTGTAATTGTTTTTCAATAAGATATTAAGAAAAAGAGAAAACAAATTATAATTTCTTCTGAAATCTTTCTTGATCAGCATCACTGTTCCTCTTCAGAAATATTCCTTGCTCTTCCAGACTTCACCTATGGCCCATCCCTATCTGACTTCTGGAAACTTGACTTTACACATTGCTGGCTAACACCAGCAATGATCTTTCGCTACTAAGTCTGATGGATATTTTTAACATTAATTTCAATAGCATTTGGCATTATTTCTCACCAATCTTTCCTTGAACACCTGTCTTCTGTTTTCTTTGTCATATTTTGTGATTTCTGTAATTTTTCCAAGAGTACTTTCCTCTATCCAACCGTTAATTTTGTAGCTCATCATAATTTAGTTCTATGCCACTTCTTATTTCATATTTTTTCTGCTTCTAACATGTAAGGTGTTAATTCACATTTTACTTACTCATTATCTCCTAGATTAAACATGGTTTTTACCCAGTATGGAAGGGAGAAATATCTAAGTCATCCTAGAAATCTATTCTTTAATGCACATATTAAATCCATAAAGGCATACTACTTTATTCCTGTTTTTATCCAAATTTTAAAAATCTTATCACCTTAACCCAGTGCACTAACTCCACTACTGGTCTACCCATATAACCATGAAGTTAACTGGCCTTATAGATGATGCTCCAGTGTGAAAAGTTCATCCTGTTGCTACTTTGGTTAAAGCATTTCAGTGATTTCCCAGTACTCATAGGCTTAAAAACCAATCTGATCAATATGGCTTAAAAAGTCACACACAATCAAATCCTATGCCTCCTTGCCAGCTTATTTCACTAAAACCTGCTCTCTACTATGTCCTTTAGGCATTCTTATTTTTAGTACCTTGATTGATTTATATTCTCTGTCTCTCTCTCTCCCTCCTTCTTTCCCTCCCTCCCTTCTAACTTCTTGGATTTTGATTTTAAGTTGTTTTCAGAGACGTTTCTCAAATGGGAAAGGTCTAGATTTAACTACCAGTTAGATTTATGATTTGTTCTATGACTTCTATGTATTATGATATAAACTTTCAGTTTCCTCCAGTATTAAATATAGACCATAATATTTCACTAAATACGTGTTGTGCTGATTTTGTCAAGACATTTTACTGAAGATTTTGTTAGACTTGAAGTAGATTTCCTTCTGATTTATCTTCTAGCTTCAGTATACCTAAGTAGAATAGATAGGTATTCAGTACCTGCTTAAGAATGAAAGTGATGAGACAGGGGA
This sequence comes from Dasyprocta punctata, assembly GCA_004363535.1. NCBI lineage: Eukaryota > Metazoa > Chordata > Mammalia > Rodentia > Dasyproctidae > Dasyprocta > Dasyprocta punctata. Next base: position 38,651 of record RJWM01017167.1, on the reverse strand, counting down.
GACAGGAGAAAAAAAAAGGAAATAGAAAAGAACAGAGAAGAGAAAAGAGAAGAATGAGAGGGGAGGGAAGGAAAAGCAAGATGGAAAGAAAGAAGAGAATTTCTCCTTTCCAATTTTCTCTCTTCTAAGTTCTAATTTCTCTGAAAAACAACAGAGTACTTTGATTTGAATGAACTGCTTTACAAAATATATTATGAACAATTTGAGATTAAAAAAGCAAGATGGAAAAGGATGGTAGACTACAATTCTGATATAGTAAGGAAAAAGGGATTGTTGTAGATGTATGAGAGATTATTTCCACCTTTGCACCTAAAACAAATTATAACATGAAGAGGATAGATAGAACTGATGTGAAGTAATAGAATGTGAATTGGACTCAGTGTACTTGTGAGACTTAAAATGGAGAGGTAAGTGTGGAAATGGTCTAAAAAAACCTGTTATGCATTATTTTTGGGCTAATTCTGAAGGATAATATTGAGTGAACAAATCAGGTAACTACCAAGTCTCATTTCCCAAGCATATTTTCCTCCTTCCTACTTCCATCTCTTTCTCCATGCTGCACAACCCAGCCAGCTGTGAAAATAGTGATGAGATTACCGGGAATAGTGAATGGATGTTTGTTTCAGGATGTATGATGTAATTAAGACATAATGTATTTAGCTGGTTTCTAAGGACAGATGACCTCAATGTAATTGTGAAGATCTGACTAGACAAGTGATAGAAGTGAAGATTTGAGAGTTACCTATACACATACTTAGTAACTGAAATTACTTTCAACCATTGATAAGTAATTCTTGTTCAATAACTGCAAAGCCTAGAAGTAATTGCCATGTAGGAAAGGAAAATTGGCTGTGAGAGAAAGCAAGTCATGGGGAGTATGGAAGATATAAAAGGGAAAATCAACAAATAAAGCAAAACACTAATAAAATCTGGGTGAGGGTGGAATTTGTATCTAGAAGCATAATTCCAGTAAAGTTAGAAGCCTTTTACTTTTGTGCTCCATTACAGCATAGATTTGGAAAATACACGTGTTAGTCTGATCCCTGCTAGTCCTTACATTACTGCACTTGGAATGTTGCATAAATAATTTGAATGAGGCGAAAGGAGTGGTTCAGCCTCAAGAGTTCATAGACAAGGAAGTCCCTGGGGAAAACAGAATAAACTTACGTCTGAAGAACTTGGGGATGCTTAATCTCCAACTTTTAAGCATATACTACAATTCTGCCTTGATGAATGGCTAGCCTTACTCAAACCAAAGGTGTTCTATAACAGTGAAATGCATCTCTCAGTCGATTCTATCTTGTTTATTCTCCCTAGTTTGAATTCGAAATAATTTGATACTTGTGTTTCTTATGAATAGTATGCTTAAAATTATTTTGAACTTAATTGGCTTTTAAATAATAGATTTAAATATAAATTTATATATGGAACAAAATGCATACCTTGCAGAACATTTAATGGCACCTAGTGAGAAAAGATAGAACAAAGGACTACACATAATACTATTTAACAATTTTTATCCAAATTGTATTTGCTTTGGCTTTCACAAGGGATGATTCTCTATGGATGATTATGTAAGAATCAATGTGAATGGTCACTAAGGCTACTTTTGTTCTGTGTTTCAGGCTTAAATTATACAAAGCACATAGAGTAAGATGCTGAAAAAAATATATACATATACTCTACCCTGATTAATGGATGCCCATAGATATCTTTCTGCTCTGCCTGCTTGGTTAGCTTTGTTTCAAATGTGATACAGATCTCATGCTGCACGGCAGATCCAGAAACAGTCCATGTTCCTTTAAATTCAGGCAATACATCATTTTCTATTACACTGTGTCACACCAGTCTATGACTGTAAAGCATGAGTTATGTGGATATGGACCAGTAGGTGAACTGGTCCCAACAAATGCTTGATCTGAAGATCTAAGTAAAATATTCTCAAGAAAAATATGTTCTTATAAATGCCATCATAAATAATGTATAAGACTTATAAAGGACACAGTTACTTATTTACTTAGAAAATCAACATTACATCTCTAAAACTTCACGTAATATTTATAATATCTCTAGAATATAATCTTTATCATATGCATTTATGGAAGCTGACTCTAAGAAGTTTTCTATGTCAAATTTCATCTTTGCTTTGTACATATGTTAATTATGGAAAAAATAAATAATGCAATGGAGTCCCTCTTCACATCATCTATATCTAACAAAACAATAATGGAAGACATTAAAGTGGAGCTAGAAGAAAACGCTTTCAAGGACAAGAAATTATATTTGTTGTAAAAATCAATATTATTCCAGTGGGGCCTTAAGGAAAGGTAATTTGATCAAAGCAATGACAAAGTTAAATTACTATATCATTATTATTGTGACTATCATTAATTAATATTTATTTCACAATAATCTGCTTAGATATTACAAAGAGTTTTAAGATAAACATAATTTTAAGTCATACATAGTTTTAAACAAGAAAGCATACAGCATAAATTAAAAGATGAGAATACCAAAAAGGAACAATTTAAATTAGACAGCAATTTAGAATACTCCAAAGGCAAAATTTTGTACAACACTGAAATCCTATTTTTTAGAAATGTTTAACCAAATTGAATATGAAAAGTATGGTTTAAGCTTGAAAGCAAACCAAGAAGTATTCTATGGAAAGCTGACAATTTTGGTAAACTAATACAAAATTTTTACCTAGTGCATTATTCATGGGATTTTACAAGAGCTGTCTTTGAGCATCCACATATTCCTAATCACACCTTAAAACTGCTCTTACAACTTTCAAGAAAAATGTCAGATACAAAACTGCAATAAATTTGCCATAACAGGAAAAAATAAGAGCTAGAATGAACACTGCATCTTACTATTGCATACTTGGAGAAAGAAATAGTCACATTAATTTATTTGTTTTTCATTCAAAAAGCATCTATCATCACCCCATAATTATCAATTATGGAGTTCAACAGTCAAATGTCAAGTCATATAGAGCAAAAGGAAAATTTTATGCTTTTGTATAAATTTATCCAAATACTGTGCTTTTATATGCATGAACAATGAAAAAAATTAATATAAGTACTATAACTAAAACCACAATTATATATAAGAGCCCATGTTTCCCAGTCTCTTTGAAAACACTATTCAATCTTTACAAATCTGATTTGTGCAGGGCGTTAGAGAACTATGAATTGATTGACAATACAAGTAATAATAATAAATTGTTTTGTTTAAAATATTGATATTTTGTTCATCCTGATGATTTTTTTTTTATTTTCAAGTACTGCATTACATTCAAATATTATGTACCATGATTTTTTAGTATTTTGATGCTCCCTTAAATTTCATATCCACTGGCTTCACCATAAATCAGGTTTTGGATTCCGACAAAGTAGAATACAAAGCAGAATAGAGCCGGACATGGTGACACATGCCTATAATCCCAGCACTCAGGAAGCTGAGTCAGGAGGATCACTGTGAGTCCAAGGTGAGCTTGGGCTACACAGTGAGTTCAAGAGCAGCCTGAGCTACATAGCAAGACTCTGTCTCAAAAAAAATTAAAAATTAGAATACAAGAGGTATTGAGAGGTATCTGCTCTCAAAAAATAAAACTGTAATATGGGATTTGTTTTCAGATCAATATTTGCTATCCTATAGCATTTTCCCTCCTCTTTATCTGCAGAGGTACACTTGTAATGTAGGTTCGCATGTGCATGCACACACACACATGCACACACCTATCCCAACTTCATGTTTTCTCTGAGAATTCTGTACTTCCTTTGGGTGTTTTTCATGGTATTTGTTTTCCAGAAGTTTAATCATTCTTAAAAATTTCTATTTCTCCACTGCCTCTTAAATTTCACCAACATTTTTAATGGCATCCCAACAGATCATTGCTTTGGACTTTGAAGTATTTTTTTTTCATATTTCCCCATAAAGTCAGATATATCCCATAAGTCCCTCTAGAGTCACTCTCCACCCTGCATGAAACGTTGACCTGCATGAACTCTATCAACAAACCTTCCTCAGCTTACAATTGGGTTCAGCTGATTGGGAGTACCAGCAACAGACAGTAAGAAAGAAGGACTGAGGTCAGGATATTTATTATCCTGTCTCCTCCTTTGCTTGGTCTTCTCAGCTGTCTATGCTCCTTGTATTAGTCAGTTTTCTCACTGCAGAAACACAATACTCAACACTCACAACTTGAAGGGGTAGATGTTTAATTTGGCTCAGGTCTTAGAGGGTTCAGTTTTTTGCTAGACAGCTCCAAACCCTGCATCATGATGAGTGGGCATCATGGAGCTTGGATGCTTACTTCATGGCAGCCAGGTAACAGAGCACACAGGAAGAGTGGCAGAGAGGAATGGGCTAGGGACCAGATATGGTCCCAAGGTCATGCATCCATGAGCCATCCAGACACTCCCAGAAGTGCACTTTACTAATTCACTAGGTACTTCTTAATTCACTAAAGTTGAGGTTCCACCTTAACTTTTCACATTCCTTAATCTGTCCTTTGGAAGTAATCTCAGTACTCTAGATTTTGCTAGCTGCTCACTCTCCTCTTTCCTTTGGAACCGCAGTGTGAGGTGGCAACATCTCTGGGGTTGTCGTTGTTGCTGCTGTTGTTAATCTGCATTTTTGTTATTGTTACTAACTTCATCCACACCTATAAGAATTTTCCCTTTGTTAATAACAATTCCTAATTTAATGAATCAGAAGTGCCATCAGTTTCCAGTTGAGACTTTGACTGATAACTCATTTATCTTAGTGTTGTAATTACCAACATCACAGTGTCATAATATTTATTTTGATGCTCACTTTTACCTCTTTATTTTAATTATTTTCTGTTTCTTTTGGTGGGATTTTTCAATTCATGTGTAATTTTTAAAAAAATCATTATCTTCGAAGAAAATGATTGCAAGTAGTTTCATACACTACTCTGTGTCCTAAATACAACTTTAAATATGTGTTAACTTTAAGTGATAAAGAATATTCATTCCAGTGAGCATTAAATGCTGTAAAAAACTGATTTAAAGAGCTTTTAAAATGTTGCACTGGATCCTAGACTAAATATAGACTCCCGTACAGCACAATTTCCATACTTACATTTACTATTTGATTTCTCTTTCCCTATTGTCATTTTATTCAACACATATTTAAAGAACATTAAATACTATAAGGACCATCAAACTAAGCATTAAAGTACTAATGCATAGAACTTTGTACTATTATCCATGTACCATGAAAAGAACCCTCTTTTATTTCTCATTTAATATTTTGAATTTGCAATCAGTTTGAAAAGCAGGTGAGCACAATCAGCCCTGAGTGGTGGTGCAGAGACCTCCTCAGAGTAACATGCATGAACTTTCACCAAATACTTTTTGTGAACATTATGACTGCTTTGTAGTTTGAAGCATCCTAGCTCTACACTGATAATTATTTTTCAGAAATTTGAAAAACAAGATATCAGATAATGGAATGAGTGAAATTTCTTAAGCATGGATCCTATGAATAATTTACAAATAAAATGACTGCTTATGTCTTTTGTAATATGCGCAGAGCATATTTAGAGCATTTCAGAAATTATCTAATGAAATTAATTTTAAACATTTTTCCATAAAGTGTCCATTAATTGTAACTGAATACATTCTCAGTTGTCTAATAGTTCATGGGATTTGCTATTTGTATTGTATAACTGAACAGTGATATTAATTAAATAAACAATTGAAAGTAATAGCTTAAACAATTTTCTACTGGTTTCTGGTAAAACTCATTCGTCCCCTATTCATGAAGGTACTTATAGGCAAAGAATTTGAGATAAATAAACTTACTCTGCAAAATCAATGTTAGATAATGAGATATTAGTTATATAATAAATGCCGGTGGCTTCATGAACAAAATAATTTGATGCAACATATTACTTTAAACAAAAAGGTGCACTTGACAGTCATACTTTGATGTAATAATTGAGTTAGACTGAAATTTAAATATATTGTTTTCTTTAATAGTCTGAACACTTTAATATCCAGATCACAGGAGGTGATGACAATTATCTTAGTCAATATATTAGACTTCAGCAAAAGAAAGAAATCCCTGTTCTGAATGCGCAGTGTGTACTTGGCATAAAGGATCCCACTTCATAGTTAAAACCACAGCTTCTTTGCTGGATTACTGGCTCTTCTACTTACTAGCAGATAAAATAATTAAACTCTCTAGGCCTCTATTTCCCCAATCATTAGAATATGAATATATATATATATATATATACATATATATATATATCCTGTATGTGTATACATATCTCCAGTATGGCTCAAAATAAATGTATATATGTAAATAGTTACTGCCCAGGCCAGTACTCAAAATCCTTTAACTACTATTATTATATCTATTATCTCACTTATCACATCCTTAAAACAATACTTTGTGATTGGTGTTATATTCACTTTTATTGGAAAAGAAAACCCAGATACAAATATATAATATTTATCCAGATACTCCTAAAATTGAAACCTATATGTGATGATTTGTGAAGAGTCAATGTGGTCAAACTAAAGATAATTAACCAATATATTAATTTTATGTTTTTATATTATTTAGGTTCTAAATTGAAGGATTTGGGAGAATAAATAAAACGTGGTTTACCCATTAATTCTGGCTATCGCTTAACACTAATTTGGAAAGGAGAAAATTCTTGGAAAGGAGAAAAAAACAGTGATAAGAAAAAAGTGGTTTATCAAATAGGTTTGCTCTCACTCCCAAGTAATCAGTCAGAACAAAGGTTCAAAAAATAAGGGGGATATGTTTTGTTCTATATTCTTTGATTGTTTCCCTAATGGACCTTTGTCTTCCCATTGTTTGTACTGCAACACTTCATTTGATATTTGCTAAGGATTTTGTACCTCAATTTTTCTGTACTTTTTAATTTCTTATCTCATGCATTTCACTGGTTTGCACTGTAACTCTAATGACATTGCAAAATGTGTGTAAAGGTTTCCTCTAAAATGGAGAAAAATTAACCCCTTACAATCTGCCCCTGTACTATTCTGATCAATAATCCAATCACTAACAACTGCACAACCATACATGTTGGTTGAGCATCTGTCTCCTGGTTTGTTTCCTTGTCAAATCTACAGATTATTCCGCATAACTTTTCACCCTGAATCTGCACCCGACATGACATAGGTAAAAAAGCACATAGCCAAGTGCTATATTCTTTCTTTAGAGTGAACATGCAGTGCAAATTCATGCTGTGAGGAATTGCAAGGCTCCCTGAATCTATGAACAGGTGTGAAAAATGTTACAGCAATCTGGAAAAGCATATTTTAGACAAAATACTATTGTATTATTTAGGTAACAATGAAATTGTTTACCCACAGAAAAGCAGTTTATAATATTGAGTTTTAATATGAGGATATAATTTTGAGAATTTAAATCTGAAAACAATCTCCATTAGGAAACACACAAGTAAATAATTAAAAAGTCAAAATCAAAATACCAACAATAGCCACATATTTTATACATTAAAAAATCTGCTTTCTGCAGTTTACATCATAAAAAGAAGTATTTCCTTTGCAACAGCTGAAAAGAGTAGAATCCAGATCCTGAATATTTAATAGAAAATAAAATGATATTTATTTTTAAGTGCATTGTACATTCAACACAACTGCATACTCACAACAAATCTATTGCATTGCCCTGACATAGTTACTGCAAAGGTTTTTCCTTTGCTGTCCCAAGGGCCCAATTGATTTATCTGCCAGAAGCCTAAAGCCCCAAAATAAGATAGCTTTGAGTTTACAGAGGTCATTTTTCATTGTCTAAATAAAAATTTCTAAACAAAAATCTCTCATCCTGTTAACCGCAGGGTCCTTATCTCCCCAGAGGCTACAGCAACCTGAAAGAAGCCATTTCAATTCTTTCATGAAGAAAGATAAAAGCAAGTTTTCGATTAGAAAGCCCAGCAAAACCTTCTTATTAAATGGTGCTAACAGTAACTGGTTGAAAAGGCAAAACTGTTCCAAGATGGGGTGGGAGAAAGGAGAAAATTATTATGTATGACACAAATGTTTTACAGGGACTGGAAGACAATCAGAGACAGTGACATTTGATGCAAAAGGAAGTTTATGAAACCTTGTAACTCCTCACAGGTATTCTTACTCAAGTCCTTCGTAAACTTCCTAAATTTATCAAGCATATTTTCTTATTTCATATGATTACTTTTATGCAACAGCATTAACTACATGCCACAATAATTATGCATTCAGGCCCATCTTTTCTGATCTGTCATCATTCAAAGTGCTTATGCAGCACAAGCAGAGGTGGAATGGGCCATGCCATCCCAGCTTTAGAGTAATAGATTTTGTGAAGCTAAGCTGAAAGAAAAATTATCAAAAATGACTTAATAGACTAAGTTTTGATACAGAAGATAAACACAGACACTGATAGTGATGCCGTGGGAAACAAACCAGAACCATGTAAGAAAAGGAGAATTTTGCTATTTGGAAAGAAATCTTCAGTAAAAGGAAGATGATGAAAAGCAGGGTCAGTGTTAGAACTTAATTATTTCAGTAGAATATAGTGCAAGAAATGAAGTATAATAATTCATATTTATATTATAACATAAACAATGTTATTCACCTGTTAAAGTGCCAAGGTATCTTTCCTAACATAACTGAAAAACAGAACTGACTGAGAAATGGTTGTTAAGTGAATGTTTAATTCAATAAGCTTAATTTCTTAAATCTCTTTTCTTAGTTTGTCCTATAAATGTATGTCCTATTAATGTTTTAGATTTTATTAATTTCAAATTCTGATACAAAAAGTGATATTCCTTAGATGAAATAAGTACTCTGGCATAATCTATAAAATGTCTGGCTCTCCATATCTGTTGTTAGCCCAGGGTAGTACCAAGGAATATAAATTTATTCTGCTCAGTCTAGATAGATATTCTGGAAAGTATCTGAAGGAGCACTTTGTTCTGCATCTCATCAAGAGCATACTTTTCTTCCTTTCCCCAGAAAATTTGAAAATAATAATTTCCATACATTTATTATAAAATTTAATTGTCACAAATCAAAGGTAACCCAATGAACCATTTTCAGAAGACATGGTTTCACATTATAGATTTTAATGCTAAAATAATATATGACAGAATATCTAAATTTTTCAATAGTTTATACTGCACAGAATTCACCATAATGTATTCAGATGGAGGCCCCATGTTTCTTAAAACCACAGAAAACGTGAGGATACAAAATAAGATGTGTGCATAAGAAAGACGAACAGAGAGAAACAGACAGAGAAATTCGTTTTTGCTTTGTTCTATAGCGATGGTGAGTATGTGGGAATGTTTGTAAATTTCTGGCCGAAATCATGTTGCTCATTTTCTTTTTTCCTTTTTTTACCTTTAATTCTTTTATTTCTTTATCCGTCAGGCCAAGCCAGTTCCTTCAGTCCTAAAATACATTACAATGGGCTAGGAAACTGTAAGAAGATGTTGATTTTTAAGTATCTTACTAATCTTTATTCACTGTAGCCTAAATAATAGCATTAAGTACATTTTCTAAGATGGCGTACAATCATTTATAGGTGCAGACTTTGGCATTTCACGCAGTACAAATGTTTTAGAGATTTAATTAATATGATAAACTCACATTTTTAACTTTACACTAGTCTTACTACTTTTCAGAGCTTCAGGGTTTCAATCTGGAGAAGCACAAAGTCATACTCATCACAATCACCTTCTTAAAGTTATCTAGAACCCATTTTGGACACTTGAGTTAATGCACTGAAAACAACTCCACAACACTATACTTATAAGCAAACCAAAAAAGTTTATTCGGAGTAGCGGCTAAGAAATCAGCCACGTTGGCCATTTTCTATGGGGCAGAACTTAAAGATGGATTTTTCAAGTGTTCACAGCGTACCAGAGACTCAATACTGTCTCATCAGCAAACGTGTGACCATGAGGCCAGCTTCAGGCAAAGTGTAATGGTTTCCTATTCAGTTATAAGTCTTTATTGTATACCTAAAATGTTGCTTTCAGAAGTGAACACATGGTTTTCTAGATACAGGGATCTTCCCTCAACTAGAAATACAATATATTTTCTCCACAGACCTCCACCAGAGAGTAGAATGCTGGTCTCCCATATTCTGTACGCCTTTCAAAACCCAAATTGGGACTTATGATGCTGGGGAGAAAACAGAAGACTATTCTCTCCCCTATGAATTAAAACCTCTGATTTGAAATAAAATGTTCCACTAAAAAGTATCATGCATAGCTTCTGTTAGTTTCACACATAGTTGAAGTTACTGAGTTGAGTGCTGATATTCCTGATTCACTTTATAAAAGGATGCATACAACAGGTAACTCTATAAAAACTCCTGCTCATAAAATTGCATTCATTTAGGAAGGATACAGGATACTATTCCCTTATATATCATTTGGTGCTCCTTGTAAGTTTCAAACAGGAAATGCTATTTAGAAATTATCACACAAAAATCAGCTATGCTTTTTCTGAGAAATTATCAGACCCTATCTTTATGATACTGAGTTTTAAATAACTAATTTCATCCATTTCAGTCTCATTTTTTCTGTATTATAATTCTAAGTAATATCAAAGATTTTAGAAATCAAGGTGTGACCAGCACAAATCACAGAAGAGTTTGAACTCACTTTACAAAAACCCTACATGCTAACTGAAGGGAACGTCTGATTTGTGCTGGCCTAAAGAGCACAATCATATACATCATAAGAAGTCCAGAGGGAGGAGACCCATGGCTGATACAGCTGGTCAGTAATGTCAGCAGGGACCAAGGCTGTTCAAACTTTCTGCAATACTATGATGAGACTGTTACTCCTGGATCCTTGTTCTTATTGACCCTTTGTTATAAGACTGTCACTATTTCTAATAACAAATACTATACTCAAAACTAAAAGGCAAAGGGAAAGAACAGAGCCATCTATGTCTGTGTATATAAGAAACTATAACCAGATGCTGCCAGCAGACCATTCCACATGCCTCACTGGGGCAAGGCGAATGCATGGCCCTGAGCCCTCTTACAGCAAGGGAAGTTAAGAAAGAGAATACCAGGCTTTCTGGAACTCACCATACAGGTGGTGAGAGACATAGTAATTGTACATGGCTGACAGATTATTTAAAAATAGAATAATCCAAAACAAAAAATGGGCTCTGCCACTATTGTTAAGAAATCTCAAAGGAGGCTTACAAGTATGTATAACTAAATTCAGAAAACAATAAAATACCATATTGAGTGTGAAAGTATTATGAAAGAGTTGAGCAAGTTGTAGTGTTTTGCCTTTATAACACAGATGACTACTTTTTAAATGTGTTCATTGTGAAGTCAACACCATTATGACTAGCAGCGATCTCAAAGATCAAAATAAACTTAGTATGAAGTTCAGTCATACAATTGTGGATGTAAATCATGCACCCAAGTTCTTAATGTCTACTTTTTTGACCAACTCCTGTGAGATGTAATACAGCACAGTTTCCACATCATATTTTAGATGACAAAGTATAAAATATCGACTATTTTTATCTCTTTTGTACAATGTTTCTTTTTTAGCGCTATTATATTTGAATTGGGTTTTCCTTATAAAAATCTTTTAAATCGCACATTTCTTTTATAAAGTTTCATTTGGCTTAAGTGGCTAGCATAATTCATAATTGCACTTAACTAGGTACACGAAAACTGTAATTGCTGATAATAAGCTTACTATGCATCAAGCAAAAATGCTTTGTTCACATTTTCTGATTTATGACAACAGTGAAATTATATGTACTATTAAACTCTCCACCGTATAAAACAAAAAAGAAATTGAGGCTTAGGGAGGGTTTAGAGACTATTTGTTATTTGGCTAGTAAATCGCTGGGCTCAAATTCAAAACCAGATTGGTCTGATCCCAAAGCTTCCTTTCACAATCACTTTACCAATAAATCAGTTAATTAAGTGATCAGTCACAATTCACAGGCCTCAGGAAATGGTATCTTAAGGCTCATTCACGGTCTAAGAAAAAGTAAGAAATCAAAGCAAAACATACTGTTTTATGGATTTATTGAAACCAGATCTCTGAGAAAATTCAAACCAGTTATATATTTGTATCTATTACAAGGTACAACAGAGTTGAATCTCAAAAATAGACTGAAACCAGGATATTCTTTATCAAAATAATTTCTAAGAAAAGGACAATATGAATATAGCCTTATGAAAGCCAAATACCAAGAGAATATTCTAACAAGCGTTCATTCAATAAGGAAATTTGATAACTTTTAAAATTCTATCCAGGACTCAGTATAGATTCAAAATTTTATGGATTTTCTACCCCAAATCTTTCATAAATGCAGAGATAACATAATCAACTACAAACCTTCTCTAAACAAATAGGTGAAGTAATGAAATCAATGAACATTTGATTTTCCAGTGACATAAGCATTCGTTGGTGCTGACACCATATGTATATTGTGGACTATTTCTCCAGTTCACGCGTAATATAACAAACCTCAGTGTACATCATCACCCAAATTCTTAGTCTCCCTCATGACTCTTATTCTGACAGATTTAAGACAAATTTTTTTATTTGGTATTTTGTTTTGTTTTGTTTTGTTTTGGTAATGATGATGGAACTCACGACCTCCCACTTGCCAGGCAGGCGCTTGTGCCACTGAGCTAAATCCCCAGACTGAGGTAGACTTTTTAAAAACTATCTGTTTGACCTTCCATTATGATTCCAAATACTAGCATGCTTTGTTTTAGCTCTCATATAAGGTAATGTTATTAATTTTTAAATGCATTTTATTGGTACGCTTTTGACATATGTAATGATCACATTTATCAGAGGGAATTTGTACCTGTAGATAATATATCTCAATTTTCCCCCATTTCCCTCCATTCCTTTCAATTCTTATTCCCCTCTCCCTTCACAAAACTTTCTTTCTATTGTTTTCTTTCCATTCTTTTTAATTTTCTATCCCTATTTCCTCTTTTCCCCTCTCTGTTTCCCCTCTCTTGTTCCCCTTTCCATTTGAAAATTTTCTTCCTACTTCCCAATGTCTATCATCTATTTTGGTCCTTATTTTATCACATGAGAGAAATAGTGCAATTTTTTTTTTTTTTTTTTTTTTTTTTTTTTTTTTTTTTTTTTTTTTTTGCGGAACCGGGGATTGAACTCACAACCCCGCGCTTGCCAGGGCAGGCGCTTAAGGCACTGAGCCAAACTCCCGGCCCTGGTTTTTTTTGAGGCAGGGTCGCACTATGTAGCTCAGGCCGGCCTTGCGTTCGCGTTGTAGCCCAAGCCGGCCTCGAACTCACAACGCTCCGCCTACCTCAGCCTCCCGAGTGCTGGGATTAAAGGCGTGCGCCACCACGCCCGGCAATAGTGCAATATTTAAACGTGTGTGTCTGATTTATTTCACTTAAAATTATGTTCTCAAGGGGCATTTTGCCTAAAAATATCTCATTTATCCTTCTTTGTGGCAGTACAGTATTACACTGTATACAAAAAATTTTTTCTTTATCCATTTATCTACTGATAGGCATTTGGGCTATTGCCCAGATTTAACTATTACAAATGGTGATGCTAGAAACATGGGCATGCATACAGCATTATGGTACAATGCTTCTAATTCTTTCTGCAATATACCAAGAAGGGGACTAGCTGGTTCAAATGGAACTTCTATTTTTAGTTTTTTGAGGAATCTCCATACTGATTCCCATAGTTGCTGCACCAGTCTACACTTCCACCAAAAGTGGAGCATGGTCCTTTTTCTCCACAGTCTCACCAGCATTTGTTATTGGTTGATTTCTTGATGGCAGTCATTCTTTCTGGAGTGAGAGGAAATCTAAATGTTGTTTTAATTAGCATTTCTCAAATGGCCAGTGATGTTAAGCATTTTTCATGTATTTATTTGCTGTTCATACATCTTCAGATGAGCCCATTTTAAGTAATTATAATGTTCCTTCTCATACAAGGAACCTTTCATTCAGTCTATGACCATGTTTCCTCTGAATCATTCCAAATGTAATTTTTTAGATGTCATTCTCCATTAGAGATTATTTTGCTGGAAAACAAGCTGTTTGTTCTCCCTAGTCTCTTTTTATCTCTGAGAAATTAGATATTTCTTCCATTTTAAGGAAAAAAAATTTTTAATTATAGATTTAGGGACAGAACCTGGTATAAATCAAGTTCAAACTTATTTAGCAAAAGAGTAACAAATGAAAAACTTACAGAAACATGAATTGCCTGTTATTGTAGACAATAAAACACAAATATTACTCTACCCTTTTTGTGTAACCAGTCTTTGTTCCATTATTCAAAATCACTTACTAGAACCTAAGATGTCCTGCTTAGCTTTTTTTTTTTTTTTTTTTTTTTTTTTTTTTTTTTTTTTTTTTTTTTTTTTTTTTTTTTTTTTTTTTTTTTTTTTTTTTTTTTTTTTTTTTTTTTTTTTTTTTTTTTTTTTTTTTTTTTTTTTTTTTTTTTTTTTTTTTTTTTTTTTTTTTTACCTAGGTTGTCCTTTTCTAGTTCAGTATCATCAATTTTTATACTCATATAGGTATTTATTGGGGGAAGAAAGTGTTTAAACCAATTATGCTGAGACTCATACATCTAGGCCTACTCAAGCAGGTTTACATTTTTAAAAGGTCTTTAATCTCTGCTTTTATTCATGCAACTAATATTTATTAGGAACATAATGCTCTGCTAGATGGCAGGACTTGCTTGGTACAGAAAGTACCCACACAAGTCAATGAAAGCATCCTTATGAATATAAATAAAATAATTTTTATATAAAAGCCATCATTTCAGCTGATACACTCATGGAGTTGATTTTTTGCTGGTAAACATTTGCAGGATGTTCTATTAGTTCCATAATTTGTTTGCCACTCTTCTTCTAAGTTAATACGATTAAACCAAAATCAAGGAAGATAACTTTGGTCTCACAAGAGAAGAATCTGGCGAGAAGACAGAATAATAAATGCACAATGTAATCCAATTTTTAAATCCTTTCACGTGTTGTGGGAATACAGTGTTTTGAACTGTGGTGTTAGACTAGCAGTTTTGCAGAAAAGGTTGCCTAATCCAAGTGATATTTTGCTGAGTCCTACAGGATGTTTTATTGACCAGAAAAAGATAAAGAAATCCTTTAGGTAGAGAGAGTAGTGCCAAAACAGGTATGCAGGGTGGTTAGAGAAGTACAACCAGTTAATATCTTCTAAGTAAAATCTAAGGTATACTAGTGTATACCTTAGGGTCAGAGTAGACCATTCAAAGTTCAAAATGTACCACAGATCAAAAGGAAGCAATGAAGGAATATGAGAGAAGTGAAGCAATTACGTCTTAGGTTTGCATTTCTGAATGATTATTTTAATTGCAGTCCTTGCTGCAAGTTCATTAAAGAAGAAAAATGAGAGAAAAGATCTCATAGCAAATAACAGGAGAAAGAGAAAATTATGTGGTGAGTCCTCATTTCCCAGACAGATCTGCTTACCCACATGTAGAGACCTTTGAATCTGTGGGTCCTTTATTTACATCTGCTTCTGGTCCTGTCCTCCTACATCTCTTTTTCTCACCTCTGTAAGTTATCTTCATGCACCACTTTCTCATTTATACCTGATTTTACTCTTTAATCCTTCTCCTCTTCTAGACTATTCCAGTCAATTCCTACCAAATCCTTTCTGCTGACAAGAAAAGAAGTAAATAAGTTGTATTCTTCACTAAAAGAGGGCTATAAATGTATTACATTAGTCATATATGTATGTATTTCATGCACGAAACTATTCAAAAAAGAAACTGCCAGTTTGGCTATATGTAACTGGTTTATATGCATTTCATGCTTATATAGTGATATATACATTTTAGGACAAAAATAATTTTAGTCTACACATACAAATTAGAAGCCACTGACATGGAGCATGCATATCAAATAGTTATATTTTGAGAGACAATCAGATGGCTAATTTCCAAGTGTTTCAAGTAAAACATTAAACTACAAGTGAATAAGACTATACACAATTATATGCATGCATATATGCACAAATATGCAAAGAATCATTTCTCTATTTTAAGATATATTGTTGAATTTAGTAGGTTGCTAGAAAGACCTTTATAAAAAGCACCCTGAAACAACACCATGAAGACTTAATTGAGGAAAAAAAAATCACCTTACTATATAGCTTTTCAGCTTTCTGTGTGGACCCCATAAAGTCCTTGATAGAGACCATCATGTATTGGGACACATATGTTGTTTCTACTATTTCTTTGATTAGCCCTCATTCTTGCTCTTCAGGGTTTCTATCATAATACAAGAAAATAAAATTGTAAGCCCAGAAGGATTTTTACTGTAATACAACTATTGATCGGTACTTTTTTTTTCAGCAAGCGCTTACTATTGCATCCAGGTTCCTTACAGTTCCAATATGCCCAGCGGGTTAATATTAGGTAAGATACAAGCTGTTAGAAAACTACCAGTACATTTTTTCCCTTAATGTTACTACATATTTCAAGCTCCTATGGGTTAGTAACACAAACTTTCTTTGTTTTTATCTAAACCTCTGAAGGCATGTATGTTTTCGGTGATAAAGAACAGTCATAAAATACTAATTCAAAACATTATTTTCATTGTTGTTAAGTCTAAATCATTTATGTAAGTGATATGTCTATATGTGTCATCCCATCTAGTATGACATTAAACAACTACCTCCCCCCATGTTAATTATACATAGCCATTCCTGTTGTCTTCTCTCATTGGGCATCTTATCTTTTCACAATCTGTCCTCCATCTCTGCTTTGAACCTCCTTCTGGCTACTGGATGTGGGTCCTCTGGCTTTTGGCTGGATACAGTCTATGCTTAATCTGTACACCTGTTTAGTTTCATAGGTGCCTTAAAAGTAGTTTGAGCCAGACTGGTGATACATACCTGTAATTCAGCTGCTTCTGAGGCTGACACAGGAAGAGCACAAGTTGAGCTCAGTCCAAGCAATTTAAGGAGAGCGTGTCTCACTATAAAAATTTTAAAATGAGTTAGGGACAAAGTTCATCCCTCCCTGAGGTCAATGTCCAGTACTTCAAGGGTGCTTGGGTTTCAGGACCAGTCAGAAGTCTTTCCAGGACCCTGAATGGGCCCCAGAAATATGCTGCTTTTTATTTTATGTTTAAAAAGTAGGAATGCTTATAAATAAACACCTTCCCACTATCTGTAATAAAACTCTTGACCCAGAAATACCCTCGACTTCCTAATTGTTTTTAGTTGAAATTCTGTTTGTAAAACTCTTTTCCCTCCCTCTAAGCCAGCCAGGATCTACCTGTTAATGCTTGTCCTGGGTTGGACCATTATTCTCTTAAGGTTTCCGGAATTCATCCCCTGCCAGGTTCCTTAATTTGTCCTACTTCTCGATGTAAGACAAGCAGCATAGGAAAACTACAATAAATAGTATGAAACAAGAAATGCCCTGAAAGTAAGTATATATGTTAACTGCAAAATCCACACCCCCAGCACAGGATGGAAAACAGCTTATTTTCTTCATCTACTGCCAATTTCCTTGGGACATATCCTAGAGTTAAATGAAAACTGAGAAAAAGAAAACCTACTTCTAATGCCAGACACATCTAAAATGACAAGGTTTAGCCACAGATCTGGGATTTTAAAGTATGTTTGTTTCCACCTACAGCTTGGCATCACTGGTGCCTACAACCCAAGCTGATGGAGCTGAGCATGTGAGGTTGTCCACCTGCAAAAAGGCAGGTGGAAAAGTATTCAGGAGAAGGAATTTAATTGGTGACCTTTAAAATAATGATTCATTACCTTAAATGCTTTTATTATGTCAGCATAAGTACTTCATCTGAAATTAATGTATTTAAATCAAAATCAGTAGGTCTCATTTAACCTATGGTTAACCAAAGACATACATCTTAAAGGAATTTATTGCAATTCTTTAACATTCCTTTCCCTTTCCCTTTCTCATTTTCAGTTTTTCCTTCCTTTGTTTCTTCTTCCTTCCCTACTTCTTCCCCTCTCCCCTCCATTAGACCTTCCTTTTGTTACTGACAGTTTCTATTTATTTCAGATAAACAGTAGTATTAGCAGAGTAGACTCTAATTCTAAGTGTCAAAATGTTTTCCCCAGTCTCTGAAAGTCAATGACTAAAAGAAACATCCAGATTAAGCTTCTCAACCTGGTAAAAAGGCAAAGCAGGCCAGTATTCAAGTTTTAACCTGACTGATTAGCTGCTACGTGGAATTGAATTGGTATTAAAATGATATATGTAAAGCACCTTGTGAGGCTGTGGACCCTTAATAAAGGTTAGTTTATTACATTCTTCTTCACAATTTAATTCTGGATTTTACATAATGACACAAGGAGAAGAAAATCACAGCATATATTATATGTCCAACCCTGAGGCAATGAGGTTAGGCCATATATTTGGCTGGTGATCTGCCCAGAAAGAAAAAAGAAAGGAAAAAAAAATGATGGAGATGTTTGCTTGGAAGCCCACTAGCCAACATGCCGAATGTGTTGTATGATCCCCCAAAATCAGATTCTCAAATCTTAACAAGACTCTGAATTTAGAGCAAACATGTGCAAGCAGGCAGCCACTCTAGTATTAAAGAAAATATATGGCTAGGCAGAAGCTATATTTACTAGGACATGTTTGTGATTTTCAAAACAAAATTTTGTGACCAGTTTTCATTGCATTCTGGGCTATGTAATTTTTATAGCATACACATTTATAAATAAAAGCTTGAGAGCCTCTAAATCACTAACTTAGGTTGAAATGATGCCTCTAGGGTTTGGGATTATAAAAAAATAAAAGAAGACCAAGCAGGGATCATAAGGCAATATCCTACAGGAAGCAAATTGATACCTGGGATTACAGTAGCAATTCCTTTCTGACATTCACGAAGAAACATATTTTAGATAAACAAATAGGCAGAACATTTTGGATCTCTGTAAATAGATCTGAAAAGTCAGGCAGAAGATATTTCCCTATATGGGTGCAAATGACATCATTCATAACCTTTTGAGCAACTGGTGCATTTCAAAGAGCTGTAATTTGCAGATCTGATATTAAAGTTGAACTATTCACTCTATTTCACATTATAGTACTATTGGCAGATCATGGGAAAGGGAATCTATGAATACATTTCTCATGACTTATTTTACTTTTAATAATAGAATTTCATTTGTAATACTTCCATATTAATGTAGACATATATCTTTCAGGATCTAAAAACAATAAGTACTGATTTATCCCCATACAGTCTTTTACTATAAATACCAAGATTGCTATTTTTTTTTCTAATGAATGTTCAGGCATAGGAATTTATGACACACAAAAGAGATACTGAATCGTTGTTTTCATTTTTTAGTCATATGATCAACAAGTATCAGTGTACAAAATACTGAGGGAGGAGTGTGAAGAATTATGAAATTTAAAAAAAGACATCATGTTAGTCTAAGAAATTTAGAAACAATAGGAGAAAGGGGACACTACATGCAGGGATATGAAGTAAGAGGAAGCTCAATGTGTACCCTGAAAAATACACAAACACCTGACTTCAAAAGAAAGCAGGGGAAAAAAAGAAAAGAAAAATAAAGTAGAAATATATCCAAGACAACCCAGAAAAGGTTCCATAGGAAAATATTTTTTAACTTAGACCTTGAGTTATAAGCAAAATTTTTAAGAAAAGTTGTATTCTAAGAACCTGGTTTTAGGTAAACTTGAATGTGTTTGTGCCAAATAAAAACCCTAAGAAGAAAAATTTTAGCAAAATAAGTGAAATTTTTTGACTTTAGGATACAAAATTTTACCATTATTTCTAATCTGATACAAAGATCATTGTATACTATGAATAAGAAATAGTATAAGCAAAAATCTTTTTTTAAAAAACATTAACTCTACTGCTTACTCTATTTGAGGCCCAATGACTGGAAGCAGACAGATGGAATAGCTTTACTGACATCTTCTGGGAAAACTCTATGACATGTCCAGGGAACACTGTAACTTCAAATATGAACACATATACCTGATTCCACTTCCTTGAATACTTATTCTGAAAGAAGTCAGAATAAGAAATATGAATAACAAATTACTGCATACCTGTTATGTTTTCTGTTATATGTTTGCATTTACTTAACAATAAAAACATTATATTATTTTGAGTTTTCTTGAATATACACACATCTGATTAGGACATAGGGTGCAAATGGGTGGCACAGCCCTGACAAAGTACATAAATTACTCTGTCTTTTATTCATGCCATTCCCTTTCATTATTTACAGTTATGCTCACGAAAGAAAACAAATAAATCGCATGACAACACTACAAACCCCTGTTGAAAATATGATGTGTTCCCATACATTAATGAAGGCCTTGCAAACAGCTCCTCATACCCCAAGTTTTTGTGTGCACTTATGGTCACCTTGTGGGCCTGTGCATAAACAAATGCTACTACTGATGAAAAGCAGGCAGTTAGGAACCTGGAGAAAAGCCGAGGGTAGGGGTGTTTGTTACATGAATAACCATAAATGAGAATTCTCTATTTAACAATTAGATGTGAAGTGTTACTAAAACAAGTTTTCCATCAACTAAACACATGCTAATAATTTCTGGGTTTGAAAATATTATCTTGAGTCAGTGCTGATGTATTTCACATTCTGGAAAGTAGTAATTCAAATATCAATGAGTGCAAGATACATCTGACTACAATCCTTTCCCTAAGCAATGTAAAAATATTCAGAACCAACAGGGAAAAAAATGTATTGGTATACTCAGTTTGAATACAATTAGTGAATCAGGACCATGCAAACTAAACTTAGGTGTGAAGGAAACACATCAAGAGAGAAAAGGAGCAAGATGACCAGGAGTGGTGGGAGGAGAGAGGATAGGGCGAGTTAGGGGGAACCAAGTAAATAGCCTCTTTTTTACATTGAGATGGCTTTGAGAATAATAATGTGCAAGTTTCTTTCTTTCCTTCTTCTTTTTTTTTAATCTAAGTAGCTATTGAAGATTGTAATGATTTCAGTCTAAAAAGCGATGCTGGAAAGCCTCTTCGGAGATTGCCAACTCCCACTGTGCTGAAACACTGTGTCCCTGCACGCTGGTGTAATGGAGACAAACAAAAGAAACACTTCAAGAAAAGGGGAGGCAGGAGAGGAAGGGCGAAAAAGCAGCAAGGATGTGGTTCCCAGAGAAACAGTCAGAGTGTCCACAATGACCAATGACCAAAAGCAAGCATGACTACCCCAAGTTTGAAACTGATATAAATTAAAGGCTCAACAATTAAAGTAATATATGATATAATGATATTTTCAGTCAAAATAATGGCAATTTATTATCAACAATCATGATGTAGTCTTAATGCACAGTGAAACCCACTTCTAGCCTTAAACCAGCTCAATTGCTTTCATCTTTTCAGACATCTACATGGGTTTCTATCAGGAGAGAATATACCTAGAAAAGACTGTAAGCTTTGGAAACACATTATTCTACTGCTTCGGTCGGCATAATCTCTCACATTCTTTTCTTTACTTTTGGCAAAACAAATGCTTTAAAAATCAACATATGTAACTACACAAGGAAAGCTTCCTAATTAAAATGATACTCTTTGGTCATTTTAGTTTCTACAAAAATTTAAACATAACTTATTATTTCCAGTTTCTATTTTAAAAGGTGCATAATAATTACTGTTTATTTGCTTTCAAATGTTTTTAATATAAAAATCATGTGAGATGTTGGAAACTAGTATTTCATGCACTTCCTAAAACATCAACATTTTAGGAAAGTACATTCAAATTTCTCTTTGATTTCAGATCATTTTAGTTACAGAGTTCTCTACTCTTATTCCTAGGAAAGGACAAAGATTGCTTAATGTCATTATTTCTAAACCAGAAACTGATGTTTCTATGTTATTTACCATAACACCTTTGCATTATAAACCACCTTACAATTTTAACTGTGTTATTCATATTTGCAAAAGGTTTACCTATAGACTTCTTTGAAGATTTTGGCACAACTACATTTTATAAGAGATAAAATGCAAAAGGGGCATCTGTTTTTTTGTAATCAGAAACTTACATCCTGATAAGAGATTCATGCTAGATCCTTCTGATGGAAGATCTTCACATTTCTCTTTAGAAGGCAAATTATCATATCTGAAAACTTTGAAGAAAGACATTTCAGGCAACAAAATGGGGAAAACATGGTAGCCAAAAACAGCATACTGCTAAGGCTGCCAATATTCTTTTTAAGCTCACAGAATAATCTGAGAACAATGATCCGTTATTTAAGGTTCTCTGTTATGTGAAGTTTTGAGACATGATCGTGATTATGTTACAACTGTTACAAATTCTAATTCTGAATTTAACCAGTGTATATAAATTCAATTGATTATAATACAAAAATATTTTACTAATAAGTACAAAATATGAATGACAAACCCTTTCATGTAGTTCATTTATATAATAGTTGTTTAAAATACACTTAACACCTGAATAACTATTAAATATGTTCCACAATATAAAAGAAAACAATAAGAATTGTGCTGTAATTGGAAAACTTTTTTGTTTTTTATTATTCAAGAATTTGAAGACTTAGCTGTTAAAAACAAGCAGATTCATTCTTATCCACAACACTTAAAAGTTTCATTTTGATGTATCTTATCCTTTTTGTTTAAACTATTTATTATTAATACTAGTATATTATATATAGTACAATGATAGTTATTATAGCATATTAAATAACATGTGGAATATTTACCATATTCCACACATTTTTATAAGAGCTGTATATATACTGACACATTTAATTTTCACAATAACCTAAGTGATGTATTTTATTACCCTAATTATATAGATGAAAGGGTAAATAATTTGCCCATGAGCAAATCATTTAAAGTGAAAACAAGAATTAAATATTGGCAGTCTGATTTACATATAACACTTTGAATATTGTCAATACTTTCAATACCACAATATGTCTGTATTTATTTGAATATATTTAAATGGGCACTTTTATTTATACCATGTATCTAAACAATAATATAAATATGTACATATTCCAGTAATATGTATATATATATATATATTATGCATACACACGTACATATATCAACAATAAAATTGCAATACACCTTTCAGAAAAAACACCATGATTATAAAATGTATCTATGTCCATCATCATCAATTTCAAAAGGTAAGAATTTTTAAAAATGGCAAAAGCTCCACTGATTGACTTTAAGAAAGAAGAGAAAAAGATGGAGGATACTCCAGGAGCCACAGAAAAACAGTGAATTTCAGCCACCTCAGAGGTTATAATTTGTGTGATTCTATTTGTTTACTTCTGATTTTTAGAAAATAATTAAGAAAAAATAAAAAACAAGTGTTTGTCAGTTAATGATTACAGGATATGGGCTTTTATTTTTCTCTCTTGCAAACAGTCTTTCAATTGTTTTCTAGAATACATTTTTAAAAGAAATTTTAATAGCAAATGCTGTTTGTTCCATTCCATCATGGTGTTTAACAAGACAGTCTAGGTAGGTGGTAATTCATCCCCAGATTAACAATAGGTTGCTGGTTAGTCAACTAGTAGGTCAGTCTAGAGAAGCAGTTCTGCTAACAGTAGAAAATGTTAGACAATGATAGTTGATGGTAGTCTCACCCTCACCTCCGCCTATAAGTAATCTTCCCATACCTTTCACACCTAGAACTGAGTTTCTCTTAATGTTCAGATTAGATGCAGAAAAGGTACAAACAAATCAACGTGGAACAGCAACATACAAAGTTAAAAACACAGTCTGTGACCTCTAGATGCTCACGACTTAGTTTAGATGAGTGGCAGAGTCTAAGAGAGGTTGTGACAAAAAGATCTGAGATAGTGTACTAATAATCATCAAGAAAGGCTATGGTACATAATACAAGAAAGGGTAGGGGCCAAGCCAGTGTATTCAGAAAGGCTTCACAGAAGAGATGTCATGTATCTGGGTCTTGCAGAAGCCTTTGTCATCAAGCCAACCAAAGAGAACAGGGAGAGGGATATGCAGAGATGAAAAACATTTCTTGCCAGAAGAAAAATAAAACAATCCAATCAATTTCACTTGTGCAGAAATCATCTCTTAGAAACTACTTACAAACTCCAGCAGAGCAGAAGGTTTCTCATCCATTCACAGTAAGTTTATAATCCCACATGGGGCTCTCCTCATTCATTTACTGAGAGTATGAATATGGGGCAGCAGTGGTGAAATCATCCAGTAATGATGTTAACTCCTCAGCCCTCCTTCATTTAGTAACGGCACCTTCAATCCCATTTTGCTGCTCCTCTGTTTGGAATTATGTTATGCAGAGTGCTTGTGGCTTTAAAAATGCAAAATGGTTGCCAAAAGGAACAGTTTTGCCATGTAGCAAATGTTCGTATTCTGTAATGCTAATTTATGTCCTTTCCTAAAGTTGTACAGGTTGCTATGTGGGATGAAATAAATATTAATGAAAATTATTTCATGATGTTACTAGTGAATGTACTAAGGAAATAGATGTTTGAGTACAGGTCTTGCCTCTCTGGGTGAATTCTTTTTCTTCAAAATTAGAAAAGCAACCAAAATGAAAGCATTTAGAAAACACAACTAGGACTGAGGATAGAGCTCAGTGGCACAGCGCCTGCCTGGCAAGTGTGATGTCCTGAGTTCGATTCCCGGTGCCAAAAAAAAAAGAAAGAAAGAAAGAAAACACAACTATTGAAAAAAACAGTGTGAGTAATTTTCTGCTCCTTAATCTGGGTGCTGGATACATGGATGTGTGGAGTCTGAAAGATTCACTAGCTCTCATTTCATGATAGGTAGAAAATGTACATTTGAGATACTTCAGCATTATCAAGGAAGTGTTTGATACTTTCACACAATGCAGAAATGTAATTATATTTTTCAATCTTAATTCTAAATATACTGTATAAATAGGAGAAAATCTTCTTTACTTAGAAATATATTGTTTGAACTTGAAAAATTCAATCAATCATGCTAAGTGCTCTAGTTTTATGATATCCAAGGGGAATCCCCCAAACATACATGCACACATGCACGCGTGTGCACACACACACACACACACACACGGTATAATTGTGAATGAAGCATGAAATACTAGTTTTAAAATTTTTACATTAGTTTAATACGTGGCTGTTTTTGTGTCCACCTTGTGTGTTTCTTTCTGTGCAAGAGAACTGGGCAGCCTAGAAGCTGACAGATAGTTTATGTGACATTTAACAATAGAACAGAAAGCTCCATCAACAAAAGTAGCAATGAGCTGACTGACTTTGTGGAATACTACAGGTGGGAAAATTACCTTGATGCTTTCTACTTTTGCTGATTTTTCCTTCTGTTGACACTTTTGATGCTCTGAAAGTTGCTTCGCTCACATCTTCTGCTACTGGTGTCAAAGCACACTCTCAATCTTCACATGCCAAGAGAGAGAGAAAGAAAACCTTATTTCAATGCCCAAAAGACTTAGCTCCTGTCAAAGATATTCATTTAACACTCACAGTTGGTCTTTGGCAACTTGAAGATGTTGTCTTAAAGAGTAGAGCTGGCAGGGGTTGGGGTGAGGAGGAAAAGGCCTGGTTTTCTAAGGAAATCTTGTGCTTTCCATTTCTGAAAGGCAAATAATAAATGAGGAAGACAATTTCAACTGCTATTTAGAAGATCTAGCTATGCTTATTCAAGAGAAGGAGATGAGGATAGCCTGAATAATAAGATCACAATAGTTGGATAAGAAAAGAGATCTTTTCAAAACAATAATAAGCTTATTATTTTTAAAGCTTTTGCCTATGAAAATAGCTGCCATCAAATCTTATTTTTTGTTTAGTTTTGGCTAGTTACAGCTAATGTTTTCATGTTAGAAAAAATTATCTCTAGTATTAATGGCAAGTTCTGAATTGCTTTAATGTGTCAAGCATTCTAGCACATACAAAACATGGTCAACCCTAAATATATGTTCCACTTAATCCTAATCTACGTGAAATAGGCACTTAAAACCTCAAGTCATTTCTAAAAAGGTAATCTAATATTTTATTAAATAGTTGCTATCTGGCTAAATTGTGCATAGATAACAAGCCACTCTCCTATTTACTCTGACCACATAAACATTCATATCACTCACTCGCTTTAGGCCATGTATTCAACTTCCATCCCTACCCTGACCCTGCTACTCTTTATGATGTTTTTATGTGTACCATTCTGAAATCTATCCTAGAAAAGAGTGGAGTACACAGGCTTAGTTCATTGAGTCGTTTTTTCTTCCCTTAGGCTATTTTTTAAAACTGCATATTTTACATAATAAATCCTAATTCAGTCAATACTAGTTCATTCAAATAGCATCTGAATTTTAAAATTGGCTCCTTTTCAGACAATTAGTCGGGGTGCCAATTTCCCAGTCAAATAAAATCATTTTCCCATTAACATTTTTGGTTATATAATCTGCTGTACAAATATAATACTATTAAACTCAATGTGCAAATTAAGTCCCCAGAATATCTCAGTTACTAATTTGGTCAGATAACTCCAAGCATACATTTTGCTGTCATTTAAATTGGAGATTTTTCTTCTGGCTGATTGCTTTCCAAGGGTGAGAATGTGGCTGAAGAGCCCAGTGCATGTCTCAGATTTTCCACACTTCGTACACATGGAAGCTGTCTTTGGGCTGGGACTCTCTCCTCTGTCTGTAGAGCATATTGTACTTGCAGCCCTGCCTTTCCTCCTTGTAGGCTGCCAGACACATTTGCCCAAAAAGAGTCACTTAGTCTTTGATTTTTTGCATGTAAGTTTGGCCTGTCTAATGTTGTTTGCACAGCCATGCCACATTGTTAGAAGTTGTAATTCACTGGGTCCTCGGAGCCTTTATTTTGCCAGCCCTGCCTACTCCTATTCACACTGCCCCCATTTCAGCCCCCTGTTGAAAGACTGACTCAGGGCCTTACATTGAACCATTCCTAAGTTTGCCCAGTTCCCATGATTGCTGCTGTGCCAATGATCTTCATTTCACAGTTACAGGCCCAGCTGGGGGCACACTTTCAGCAATCCTGCTTTCCTATTTATGTCACATATGTCTTGCAGGTGATGCAGGAAGCTGCCTACGACATCTGTGACAGATCCAGACCTCTCAACCATATGGAAGATTGAACAGTACCAAACATTTGATTGGATCCAGAGTTTGATGCCACATTTGACTGCCAACCTCCCAAAAGGCACACGGCCCTCTTTAGTAGGTTTCCGTGTCTTTGTTTCCCAGAAATAAAATTCAGAGTAATTTGATTTCCAGTAACATGAGTAACAAACACAATTATTACCCACAGGTTAAGGACTAAGGTTTTGGTATCCACAACCTAGTCTATACATCCAAGTTAGACCACTTTTGGGCTCTGCTCTTAGACAAATTACTTAACCTTTCTACATCTCAGCTTTCTTATTTATAGAAGTGTGGCAACAATCATAAGCTAATATAAAATTACAAAAGGATATATGTAACTCATTGAATACACAAAAATACATAAGTGTTCAATACATATTAGTTATTGGAGTATATATGATAAGACAAGGTTCATCAGACTCTAGTTTACCATGGATAGCTTGCAAAAGGTGTATATTTAATCAGCTTTGAGTTTATTCCTTGATTTATCATAAATTTTATTAAATCTTTCTTAGAATATGTAAGAATGAAATTCTCCAAAACTTTTTGTTGTATCTTGGCCAAGTGAAATAGTTCATTCCATTTCATTTTTCTTCTCAACTGACATTGATTCAAATGTCCCCTTATCTATACAAAAGAAAGCAAGAGTTATAGTTAGCTGTAGTTCTGCCCCCTGCTGGTCTTTTCCTGGTGTATCCATCTTTCAGTTTCTTAGCCCTGAAAACTAAAGTTTCGGGATTGGTGACCTAGACCTTCATTCAGTTTCATGTCTTTGACATTGTAATTCATTTAGTTAAACCATTATCTTTAGCTCTGTTTCCAATAAGGACTTGTCACTGTGATATCAATCCCTAGAATATCCTGAAATAAGAAAGATGAAAGAGATTTTAACAGGTACCTTGTCTTTCCTGAAAAGAATCTTTTCCTGCCTGCTGAGTATTCTACTAAGAAACTTCTGCTGAAGAACATATTTAGTTGGAAATCAATTTAAATATTAATAAATTACTGCCTTTTGTACAATCAAAGTGTGCCCATTTGACAGTGTCTCATATTGTATAACTTTTATGAATAGACTATAATTTTGCGTGACTGGTCTTCAAAATCTTAAAAACAACTATAATGCTTTCCACAAATTTTACCTTTTCCAACTCAACCATTTTCAGTTCTATCATTCTTTGTGATTTCCAGCCCTCTTCTCTTAGGACTGGCCCTCACTAAGTAGTTCTTCATTAATATGTGCATTACACTTTCTTTATAGAATAAACTTTCTCTTCGAAGAAGCATGGCAAAGCAACAAAACGATTGAGTAATTTGTTTTCTCTAAAATAATACATTTTATCAAAAGCAATGATTTTATTTCTCTTCTTGTCCTACATTTTGTTCACCATGGCCCTTTCTCTCTCGATCAGGCTTTAAATGAGATTTGCAATTTGGGGTACTATTTTTGCATTGCTGTTACAAATGTTTATTAACATGAGCTCAGATTTAGTTACAAAACCATCATACAAAATCCCTCCCATCTCTACTTATATACTGCTAGACTTCCTGACTATGGATAACACATGAAGTTACACACAGCAGATTTCCATGTGGCCTGCCTCCCACTACACCATTATATAATTATAAATCAAAGTTCTTTTTATAACTGTCCATAATATTAACTACATTAATCTTTAGAGTTCTCGAACATGGGATTATGCATATATTTTTCTGAACTTTCTGAAATCTTCTACCTGAAGTTATAAGTTATTTATGTTTGACTAGCATTTATGTCATTATTTAAAATTCTAATACAAAGTATCATTTTCTGTCAAGGTTAATGTCATTTATACTTTATGTAACTTCTTGTATACCGTTCTTGTGTAAAACAGTAGAATTTAGTACACAGCTTCCTCTTTTTATGAGAAATTATGAGAATGAAAACACATCAAATTTAATTTATATTACTGGTATACAAAAATAGTACAATTTCCATCATTGACTGCTGTTATATCAGACTTTTCATTAATAATAGTAAAGTTTAAGGCACACCCTTCTTTTGAGTAGACTGTCAAATGCCAATAATGGCTTCACTTTCATTCAATCATAATATAATTTAATCAATTTCAGTAATACCAACAGGCTTATTACTATTTTTCTTCAGCAATTTATAAAACCTTGGTTGATTATGACATATGTGTATATACACATATATATGCATGTGTATGTGTGTAAATGTACAGGTGCATGTATACAGAAGTGTATATGATATATACTATGTAATATATACATATATTATATATATTGTGTACAATTTTAAAAGTGTTGGTGACTCTGATTTCTGACCCTTTACCTTGTTGTTACTGTTTTAGAATTACTGGATGCTTTCTCCACATAGTTTTATATTTTTTCACTAGTTCATCATACAACTATTTCATACTTGCTTTCGTTACCCTATGTTGTATTCATTAAACTGAGCAGTAACTAGTTTTTGAAATTTTGAATTGGAATTATGTTTGTTTTTCAAATATTATTTTAACTTCTTAATCAAATAAGTAAGTCTATTGCAAATCATAGTTTCCCTTATGTCCTAAAATGAACTTTGTCATCAGTCAAAAGACAAATCACTTGAAGTTGACAGCCACAGGACACAAAATAATAATTTGTTTTTTCTTTCTTGGTAATGTATTATCCTTATCTATGCAAAATCATAGCCTTACAGTGAGAAGAAAGATAAGATCGCCACCTGTGTCCTCAAAGTCTTCAGTTTCATTTTTAAGAAGAACAGTCTCTTGATCTTTCCATCAGATTTGTTCAATTCTTAAAAAAAAAAAAAAAAAAAATATATATATATATATATATATATATATATATATATATATATTGAGTGCCTTCACAGGGCCAAACATTTTTTTTAACATGGACAGTTGAATCTGCTGTAATGGGAAGGAATTAGTCACCTGGTCAACCGGTTTCACTGATATGTTATGAATAATTCATGATCACTTATGAAAACAAAACAGGTCTTCAGGTCTTCCAAATCCCATTTGGAATTTTCAGATCTTGCAATTTTTACAACTAACCTGTGATTCAAATCAGTGTATAGAATTTGCTCAAGAATACGTTGGGACAATTATTGTATATAGTCAGAAAGATTTATTCAAATTCTTCACCTGTGCCTAAAAAGACAGAGTTGCCTCCTTAATGAATATGATATGTCCTTACCCTGATAGGGTAAATGCACTGCCTATTGTAGAGAACTGAAATTCAGGTAAGCAGTGCCTCCTACAATTCTGACACCTTTCTCCTGCTTCCTGGAAATTATTCAAGTCTATGAGATTTCATAGCCTTGTTATTAAAGAAATCACATATCCCCTAACTAGGTGTACTGGCATTGTGTCATCAATTTCAATCACTACTTTGACAACTACACAAAAATTCTCAAGGCAGCATACTCTAACTTGGCTGTACCAATCAACATTCCACCAACATTGCACAATCTCCAGTCAGCTTTGATGGAACCTTGCTTGCTAAAACCCCTTGGTGCCCCTAAATTCATCTGCACCAGGACAAATATACCATTTTAAAACTCATGGTTTCTATTTTCTTTTCTTCTACATACCTGAGGCAAAATGGAAATAATCATAATGACTAACTTGAAATCCATATACAAATATGTTTCAAATACAGTATATTGACATAAAGTTGTTCATATTTTCAGGATCTCTGGTGATGTGCCTTTACTCACACCAAATAATTGTATATGGTAATTTTTTTTCTTTTTTTCATAGATCGATACTAGGGAGTTATCAATTTTATTATTATTTTCAAAAAGCCAACTCCTGGATGTGCTCCTTTTCTCAATTATAAATTTATCCCTTACAACATTACTTCCAATCCATATTATCATATTTCATTTTTCCTTTCTTTGGCTTTTATTCTTCTATTTTTACTAACCTCAGGAGACAGATTCTGAGACCGTCTATCTTCATGCTGTTTTTCTAAGTTAGCATTATATGGCTATATTATATCACTCTAAGTAAGCCTTTACCTGCATCACACAGTTTAAATGTTATTTTCAATATTCAATTCACAGTATTTTCTAATGCTCTTCATATTATCTGGTCATTTAGAAATATGGTGCTTATTTTTCAAACAGTTGAGTATTTTCTGGTTACACATTTTGTTAATAAATTCAGCTTCTATCATGGTCAGAGAACATATTCCAAACTCAATTTTACATAGATCAATTTATTTATTTTGGTTTTCATACCCTCTAGTGTTATATTAATTTCTTGTCATCTGATTTTATAAGAGAAGTATATTTAATTCTAAAATATTATTCCAAAATTATGTATGTTTTCTTATAGCACTTTTAGTTTTTGACTTTTTTATTTTGATGCTATATTATGATACGTATACAGATTTAGAACTTTTTATTTTCCTAGTAGATTCTTAAGTATGGAGTTATCCTCTTTAGTAACATTTTCTTACTTTCAATTCTCTCTCTCTCTCTCTCTTTCTCTCTCTCTTATTAATTAGTCATTGTGGGTTTCTAATGTAGACTTTTGCATTTTGTGTCCTTTTATTTATGGTGTATTTCTTTAAAACTGCAGTTACAGCATTTTTATTTTTATCTCATCTGTCATTCATGTTTTGCATTTTTATGTTTAATAAAGCTACTTATGTAGTAGAATATAAATCTACATCTTAAATTATTGAATATTATCTACCATTTACCAATTAATAATTACTTTGTGGGCCAGGAATATAGTTCAGTGGCACAGTGCCTGCCAGACAAGTGTAAGGTCATGAGTTCAATTCCTGGAACAACAAAAAAATCTTTGTATTTATCGCATTTCTCCTGGTTATTTTTTCTTTCTTTCTTCCTTTTTTTCTCTTGTCTTACTTTGGACTAATTCTGAATTTTTATCACTTCATTTCCCATTCTACTGGTTGCTTATTTATACATTTTAAACTGTTCTTTAAAAGATTAACACAGACATTACCAACATACATTATGAATTATAAATCTGTAGCTCTCTATCCCCTGAAACAGAAAGATAACACAGACTGCACTTAGTTGCCACCCATCTGTGTGCATGCCATTCACTTAATGTAGTTGATTTTAAACTATTTTTACTCTTAAATATATCAGTATTTTAAAATAACTAAATTAATACTATTTTCTTTACACTTTAATCTTTGTATGTTTTTGTTTACCCTTAGAATGAATTACTTTCTGCCTTTAGAGTCCGTTTAGTATTTCTTTTAATATACGTTGGCTTATGACACATTCTCCTAATTATTGTTTCTCTGGAAATATATTCATTTTGTCATCTTTATGATGTTCAGTAGTATTATTGTGATGCAACTATTTCTTTTTATTTATCCTGCTCTTATTTTTGCAACATCTTTACATTCTTGGTTTAGTATCATTTATCAATTTTAGAAAATTCTTGTCCTGTTCTCAAATACTTTTCTTCTCAATCTATATTCTTTATGAAGTTATGCTTCCACATTCTTTAATTTATTTTACATTTAATTGGTTTTCTTGTTTTTTAGTAGAGTCCACTAAAACAAAATTTTGCCAAACACTTCTGTTTGCAAACCAAACTATTTGTAAACAAAAGCATTTGTGAACCGAGGAACCACTGTATCAATTAGGTCAAGATTATCTGGATCTTTCATAGTGTTCTATGTACTTACAGGCTTTTCATTGTCCTATAATTTATTATTCTATAAATCATGAGTTTGCATGTTTTTCCTTTCACTTATGTCATTTTATTCCATGTATTTCAAAGCAAAACATAAGTGGAAATAGTATTGTCACAATTTTTTGAGGGCTTAAATCTTCATAATTATGAAACACTTCTATTTATCTTTTTGATTTTTGTCTAGTAAGATTTTAACTTGATTCTTCTACTTCCCTATAGTCTACCAAATAATGACTAAATCTTTGTGCTTACCTAATTTGAAATATCCTTGTAATTGTTTATACAAATTGTATAATTGTAATTTTAATTTAATGTATGTATTAGTTCACTTTCACATCCTGGGTAAAAAAATACACTGTCACTCACATTTTAAGGAGGAGAAATGTATTGTGGCTTACATTTTCCAAGGGTTCATTCCATGGTTGGCTGGTTTCAATGCAGAAATGGAACTGTGGAAGGATGTAGCTGAGGAAAGCTGCTCAACCCATTGCAGACATTAAGTAGTGAGAGACAGAGAAAGATATACCCTCCAAAGTCATGCCCCCAATGACTGACCTTCTCCAACAGAGCATCATTGCCTCTCAGCATACTTAAATATGAACTCATCAATGGATGAATCCACTGATTAGCATAGTAGCCCTATTGATCCAGTTACCTTCCAAAAACTCACCTCTGATCATATGACATATTGGGTGGTAAGCATTTTAGATCTAAACCATAACAATATGAAAATCAATACGGGTGAATAAATCTAACATTTTGCTTTTTATTTTCTATTCATCTTATCTGCTTTTATTCTCACCTTCCTTTGTATCTTGTGTTGAGTTATATTTGATGATTTCAAGTTTTCTGTTTTTGCCTTATTAAAGTGACTGCCTTAGGTTGAAAATAAAAAATCCATCAAAGTGATCTTCGATCACATGATATAACGAGTTGATACTTCTACTTTTCCCTAACGAGTTGATACTTCTACTTTTCCCTTATCTATTACAGTCATGCATTTTTTATGTATTTTAAACCATACAATTTAAGGTCATTACTTTTTTATGTTGAAACCTAAATTATCATTGTAAAGGAGGAAAAGCTCCCTTTAATTATCTATTGACTATACGTGATACTCGTCACTGCTTTGTGTAGACTCATTTGCATCTGTTTGTCATTTTGTCCCACCTGAAGAACTTTTACATGTCTCCTAGTGTAGGTTAATAGGCAATGAATTTTCTAAGCTTTTGTTTGTCTAAAAAATATTAATTTTCTTATACTTTCAAAAGATGCTTTCTCTAGCAATATATTATAGGCTGCCACATTTTCTTCTTGTAGTATTCAAAAAGTTTACAGCAAGTCCCCAACTTATAAATGAGTCCCATTCTGGAAGACCTTAATAAATCAGATTAATTCATAACTCTGACAAAGTGAGTCTTAGACATCTTTGATGCAAATATACAACATAAAGCTTTTCCTCTTGCTTCTGGATCTCCTGGAATCTGATCCAGCACTGTACTACTGTACACAATCACACTGCACAGTAAACATGGCAACACAACAACGACAATGTCCAGGGGACATGCTAGCTACTTCTGCAATTTGTTCACATCTATAAATGATCATAAGGTGAGGTCCATTCCTATCAGTGAAAGTTTGCAACTGGATGTACACAAGTCAGGGACTAAATGGAGTCCCCTCTTTTCTTTTCTTGGGCTTCTATAATTTCTGATGAGAAGTTTATAATAAGTTTACTGTTGATCTGTCATTTTGTAGTTGCTTTCTCTTAGGTTTCAGTAATTTGATTATGATTCCCTCATGTTATGTGCTGTGTTTAGATGTCCCTCAAAAGCCTCATGCACCCATGGGTGGGGCATTTTCAAAAGTGGCTGAATCTACAATGTGTGATTCATGGTGCAAGGGTACTATCAAGGGAACTACGATTAAGAGTGTGAGTTATCCACCCCAAGTAGCCTGGACAAGATATAAGGGATAAAAGAGCTATGGTCCTCCCTTGTTGCTTTGATACCTTCTACTGGCCATGAACTGTTACTCCTTTTCAGTGCCTTGGAGCCAACTAATTATGGACTGAAACCTCTATAAAGTGTGAGTTAAATAAGCCTTTCCTCCATTAACTTTGGGCATCAGATGTTTTGTCTCAGCAATGAGACAAGTTACAAAGACAGTTCATGAGATTTTCATAATGTTTAACCTGGTTTGAGTTTGTTGCCTTTTGTAATATATAAGTTTATATCTTTTCTAATCAAATTTGGAATATATTTAGTTATTTTTTTTGCAAATAGATTTGTCTCTCCATTTTTCTAGAACTCTATTATACGTGTGTTACACTGAAAATGTCTCACAGATCATTGAGTCTCCATCTTTTTCTTTTGTTATTGTGTATATGACCACAAACACACTTTATTTTGGCTATTTGTTACTAAGCCATCAAATCCACTAACCTTTTTTTCCCTCATCAGGATGTTAGCTGTTAATGTGGCCCCTGAAATTTTATTTCAAATTTTATATATTCCCTCTCTAGTCATTCTATTTGAGACTTTTAATATTATCCATATTTCTTGCCTACTCTTACGTCTATCAGTTAGATGCTCTATAAGTTTTATAATGTTAAGTGATGATTTTTTTATTTAAGTGTTTCAGACTTTGTTCTAGAAGGTAGTTGGTTTCTTTGTGACTCAATTTGATCATTTAAAGCTGTTTACTTCCTTTTACTTTTAGATTGATCCATGACTACCTATGAGTTCAATAATGTCTTTCTATATTTGCTGATAGAAACGTAAACAATTCACAACCTCTTACGAGGTCTGAAAATTTTTGGCCTGTCAAATCTCTATAGCTTTGCCATTTATCTGTATAGGCTTCTATTGGACCATACTGAGATCTGAATTACTCTCCTGTATAACTATTAATTCTTTCAATCTTACCCTTTAAGTCCTAGCCTGCCCATTCACTAATCATAGGGATAGTAATTAGTGAATAGGGAAGCTGGAATGTAAAGGGTAGGACTGAAAGAATTAGGAGTTATGCAAGAGAGTAATTCAGATCTCAGTATGGTCCAATAGAAATCTATGCATATATAAGGCAATGCTACAGTAATTCCCTGCTCTGGCAGGACCAAATCGTCTACCCTCCCACTGTAGTTTTCTCCCCAGTATTGTGAACCTGAAAAAAAAAAAAATCAAACCTCTGCTTATTCTCCTTGATTTTGTGGCCTACAATATCTGTTCCATGAGATTTAAGAATCTACAAATCTCTTAAGTAGAAATGTCACTGGATGTCAATTTAACCTTGATATGTTTCTTTTTATCCTAAGACTTTTGTCCT
This sequence comes from Dasyprocta punctata, assembly GCA_004363535.1. NCBI lineage: Eukaryota > Metazoa > Chordata > Mammalia > Rodentia > Dasyproctidae > Dasyprocta > Dasyprocta punctata. Next base: position 2,433 of record RJWM01017167.1, on the reverse strand, counting down.
TCAAAACTTGTCTCCTTTGGTTTCTCCACAGTACTTTCAATCAGCTACTTTTTGTAGTTCATCCAGCTTTTATATTGTTTTCCATACAAAGCTTTTTCTGACAACAGTTTCTTTCATCACAGTTCAAAACAAAACAAACATATCAGCCTTTTAGGCTATAACTATTTTCTAGATAACTTATAACTATTACTAGATTATGTGTTTCTTATAGACAAAAACTCTGGCTTATCCTCTATTTTCAGGCACTGACATAGTCAGCTATCAATAATTATTAAATTTTTCAATCATACCTCTTCTATCCTCCCTCCCTATAAAAAGTCCCACATTCTTTAAATGCCTGCATATCTTTATTTGCTATTTCATCATGAATAGTATTATCCTTTTATTCTATTCTATAATATGTCTTTGGTATTCTTAAAACACTATTTAAAAATATTTCAGGAATTTTTTCTTCTCAGACTCTAAGCAAAAGTGATCAGAGTATAAACTATCATTCCTCAGCAAACATATTCTCAATGTCTTTTGCCACACTGCATGCTTCAAGAGAAGAGACAGTGTTTTCCCTGCTTCTGATGAACTTCAAGCTTTTTACTAGCAGAAGCTATGCCTTCTGCTTAACACATATGCCCAAGTGTTTGCATCATGTACAACAATGAAAGTTTGATACGTATGGACCTGGTCAACTGCAAGCCTCAAAAAGAGAACTAAATTGTTTTTGATTGAATGGACATGTATGCTTTTCATTTGGTTCTGATTCCCAAACCATGGTCATCAGAAAATGTAACTGTTGAATTAAAGCAAAGCTTTCCATCGCAGAACACAAACATGAATTCTTCCTCTGCCACTGAGAAATTCATTTAAAAATATTACAAACTAAATTCAAAGTTTTAGCTCATAAAGAAAAAAGTTAATATTCTTCTGGGTTGTAAAAATATAAATATGTCTTCATTCATTAATGTAAAATTCCTCATTTTTATTACCTTCATTTTGTTCTGGAAAATATTCAATACTCTCATAGGTAATCCATCTCAGCAAGTTCATCAATAAGGAAAGAACATTTTCCTTGAAGACTTCCCCAAAATACAATCAAAAAATTTCTCCAATAATACAAGCATAATGGAAACTTTTCATTAACTTAATCATTATGTTTGTACTTATTTTCTATCCCTATGATCTACTCTCTAGCCAAAGGATATCTATCTTTGAAAAGAATTTGAAAGTAATCTCTGAAGTAAAAATCTTAGTCTTTATTTCTAAGCAATGAAATTCATAATAAATAAATCATTAGTCAGCAATTACTTTTAGCAAACAAATGAGTAGACACATGGGGAGGAAAATAATCAGCCTCTCTTCCCCTTCTGTAAATACTGGTTGAAGCAATTGCAACTGTTTCACTTAACATTCAGAATATTGGAATATTCTTGACCAGTCCTAACTCCAACTTTATATCTTAGAACAAGGGCATAACTTTTAAGTATATCATTCTTTAAAAGTTGAAAAACAACCTCCCCGTGAGCTTCACTTTTATCTAATTCAGCATTGTTTTAATGGTATAAATAAAAATAACTAAAAATGAAAGATGAAAACACCTGCACAAAACAGTGCTCAATCCAACTTGTACACACAAACCAATAGTACAGAGAGAGAGAGACAGAGACAGAGAGAGAGAGAGAGAGAGAAAGAGAGAGGGAGAGAGAGAACAGAAAATGTAAACATAGCACAGTAGGAGAATAAAGCTTCTGGGGAAAGAAAGCAAAACTGTGTGACAGATGGAAAGGTCTCAATGGATGAATGGTACTACTACAAATAAGTAGCAGGCAGCCAGGGGGAATCAAATAATGATTATGGAAGAAAAATGAGGGTTAAAAAAGATGAAAAGAATGTTTTGACTCAAGCTAAAAACTCTATATTAATAAAATTTCTTATGTTTAAAATATTTAAATATACATCCACAAAAGGTAAAGAATAATTCATGTCAGACAGGGTAGACAGCTGATAAGTGAACCACTATAGACAATATAAAAAGCTCAACATGTCCTTGGAGAGGAAGGAATGCATTGCACAATTTGTACTGGCATGCCCCCAAACCTGAACAGATTACTTTCTGACGATCAATATCTGTAACCACCAGAGGCCTGTTAGAGAGTTTTAAAAAAATCAGCTTCAAAGAGACTTGGTCCCCAGCTTAAATTTTATTTTTGCCAGTGGGTGCTGAGGTAAGAGTCTTGGACAAGGCTCATTTTTCTTCTCTTTATAAGGCTGTGTATTGAATATGAAGTGCACTAGCACGTTCTTGGACTCTAGTCAGCTAGATTCTGATCCTGTTTGTAGAAAATGTGCAAGAAGACCAGCCTCCCTCACCAGCATGAAATCAGCCTCTGCACATTTAACTCACTGATAAATGCTGACCAGGTTTCCAATAGTGGATTCATA
>RJWM01017166.1:0-43641 GCA_004363535.1 Dasyprocta punctata | reverse complement strand
GAAGGGGGCAGCGGCTCTGGGATGAGTGACTGTGAGAGTGGCAGGAAGCATGTGAGTTCTGGGCTAGGTGGGAGGCCTGAAATCACCTCTGCAATATGCAGAGAGAGAGATAGAGAGAGAGAGAGAGAGAGAGAGAGAGAGAGAGAGAGAGAGAGAGAGAGAAAAGGAGTAATCTGCATAGTAGAGATTGGGGCAGTATCTAGTGTTTTGGGGTTGGTGCTTCAGTTTTGATGTGTAATTTTCATGTCCTGAGAGGTCATAGCCTCTTTCCTTGAGGCTCGTTTTCAGCTGACAGTGTGTGGTCTCTCGACGTAGCTCACACATACTACTTAGGAGGTACAAGCGGAGCATCACTGACCTGTCTCATTGCTTTAAAGTCTGTATATCAGCACCTCTGCTAGACCCATTTGCATTGCTTAAAGCCAACTAAGGGGATAAAGACAAAACCTAGCCAGCTCTGCACATATCAATATACAGAAATAAGGCTGAGTTTAGCCAGAATGGAGACAATTGCTCTTCTTTTGAGGAGAGTCATCCTGGTGGTCTTCCACATATAGGTATGCAAAGACCCTGGGGATTTGTAGACGCTTCCAGTATTTTGATAGCGGTGATGGTATCATCGGTATGTGTGTGTCCATTTTCATCAAGTATGTATATTAAAATATGTTCAGTTGAGTTCGTCATGCATAATAATTCCTCAATAAAATTGTTAAAAGCCTTAAATCATAACAGAAAAATGAAAATGGGCTATGCATCTCCCCCAACTCTTCCTTCTGGACTCAGAATTTGCTTGAGAGATTTCTAAGCTTTGGTCTCTGGTAGCTGAGCTGTAGAACAATCTACATTTGATGTCTCCCCGCAGGAACTGCTAGGGGAGAAGAACCAGAGGAAGGGAAAAGATATTTACCCATCTTCTCCTGAGTTGGGGGCATTGTGTGGGGCACTCTCTAGTTTTCATTTCATTTAATTCTTCATGTATCCCTGGTAGTAATATCACCTTTTGCGTGTGTGTTTAGAGAGAAAAAATATATTTAGCATCGCACAGCTAATATATGACTCAGGCTGGATCTGAATCCCTCTGCCTTCACAGCCCCCCAGAAGTATGGGGCACTTACCACTACATTCTTGGCTCAAATTCTTCCAGACTTCGTCTTCCTGAACATCATTTTGTAATTGTTTGCATCCCTGCCTTCTGCACAGGAAGGTGAAGAACTTTCATTTGTCTCTTACCTCAGGCACCTAAAGTGGTTGGCATTCTGTTCTTGTCTGTGAACGAATTAGCTTACGATATAGAGAGACCATGACTGGGCTTAGAATTTCAGATTTATGATTGCAGGATCTTCTGGAAATAACCCTGTATTCCTGTAATACTATTTCTAGCAGAGCATCCAAGTCAAGTTGAAATAAGAAAAGATCAAAGTAACAAGGGGTAAAGTAAATTGTTTAAATCTTATGCTGAGTTATTTCTCTATTGGTTATAAGTTCAAGGAGATGGTGTTTATTTGTTCTTTGATAGAATCTAAACTAGCCATTCTAGTTAAACATAGCGTTTGACCTGCCAGCACAGAAATTCCTCACTGCAGTTAGCTTTACCTTTGATACTTTTTGATCAGATTATTTCACCGAAATTTCCCTTAGAGCTGGAAAACTGCTTAGGAGAGGGAGCCGGTAATATGCACATACTTCATTTGTCTGTGCATTCCACTCTAACTGTGTTCCAGAGACTGAAGTAAAGATTTATTCCCTTTTGGGGAAGTTCACAATGCTGAAAGTAATCCACAGAGACTCCTGACTCGGGCTCTGCCTACTTTGGAAAGTGCACAAGCACCTGTCTCCTGGTGTTTTATTCGGTCAGCATCGAGGTCAGCAAGGGCTGCTGCTCACATTTGTAAAGTGGAAACTCTGTGGTACTTTGGCAAGAAAGAGAATTACTATATTTTAAAAAGTCCAGTAGACATAAATATGTTAACCTCTAGTATAAAAAGCATAGCTGTGGTAGACGTTTTTTCGTCGCCTTCAGAAGTTCTACTTTCTTCTTTGCCAGCAGTACTCTCACTTTAATTTAGGTCTCAACTATGAAGCCCCAGGAGGGAAAGCTGGTTTGTCTCGCTGGATGCAGCCGTCTCATCCCTTAGTCATTGACTGGTCTGAGTGTGAGCGTGTGATTTAGATTTAACAGATGAGAAGTAATGGGAATCTACTGGGAAGACTTGGGAAAATGATTTTCTCCTTGATAAGAGAGAGCTATACGAAGGGAAAGTGATATCCTGCTCTCTTTCTTTTTGGAGAGGCACTTTCTTTTCCCCTGTGCCCCCTTAGGGAGTTTATCTGGCCATGTCTCGGCTGTCCATGAGATTCATCACTTGAGACTAATGGAGGAGGCTCAGCTGATGCCTGGGTGATGAGGAAACTTGGTATAATGGCATTATTGAACCAATTCTAGAAATGCAACTTCACATTTCTCTTTACACCAGGAAATGGAATAACTTTATAACCCAGTTTAAAATGACCAGTTATGTTCTTCCCACTTGCTGTGGGAAGTATTCTGACCGTTGATTCACAGGGTTGGAGACGATTTGTTCCTTCCCTTCTCTCATAAGCCAGGATGTCAGCATCACTGTAGTGCTGTTTTACACTTGATCTTCATTGAAGAGTTAAAATTGCTGCATCCTTGATCTTTAAAAGGTTTTGAAATTCTTGAAAGTCTTTAAAAGGTAGAATCGATACAGAGTAACATCTAATTACGTGCCCTTTAGGTGTGTGCTGTCACTCAGTAAAGCCGTATTAGAGTCACGAAGTCTGAACCTATTGCTTATTCTCAATACTTGCCTTCAAACATTGCCACTCATGTACTTAGCATTTAAAGTGTCAAGGAGAAAACAGAATTGAGTAATCAGAATCCCACATTTAGTTTGGGGTTGCCAAGAATGCATTTGCATATGAGTTTTTAATCAGGACAATTCTTAATACTTAAAATATATCTTTCCTTGGTCATATTTTCTATGACATTTTTTCTAGGCTTTCTTTTTCTTTTTTTTAATAAAGATGTACACTAACTTTCTGGAGACATTGGTGACCATGGTAAATAATTTATACCTTGACAAATGCCTGCCCAGGGTACAGAGCGCAGGGCGTGTGTGGCATCAGCTCGCATGTTACTCTGAGGCGCTGGCAGCTCAAGTGCACCTGGGGATTCAGGGGAGGGAAACCTTCTCCCTAACTACACATCCTGAAAACAGGACGTGCAACTTTTGGGTATTGTGAAGATTGATTCTTCTGCTAGGAGTAGATGGCCCCCACTGCCATCTTAAACCTAGACCAGAAAGCTACATGGCCCTTGGTATTGCTATTAAGGCACAGTTATTTATATCGAAATGTGCTCTGTTTTATTTTTCTCCTCTTTGGTATGCTTGCCCTTTCTTCAGGTGGCTAGAATACTACTGCAATATGCAGCGTGTCTATAAATACCTCATTACTGCAAACAAATATGCTCAGGATTGCTTTTGTGGGTCTGGGTAAAGAGTATCTTGCCCAAAGATAGTTGGTACATTAGAGTCAAAGTAGAATGTGTGAGATATGACTTTGGTGATTCTGTGCGCTGATTTCATTTAGGAATGGCAGTTCCAGAAATGTTCAAAGGGTTGTTTATTCCAGTCTCTGAACTTCAGCGTTAGTTTGGACTTGGAGACATATGCTTGCAGGTCTCATACAGATTAAAAATATGCAATTTCTTTCTTAAGAGACATTTTCATTACCCAGCAATAAACACAGAGGAACATCCCAGATCAACTGTACTGCCTTAGGTTTCTGTCTTTTATTTGTAAAGGGTAACTTGATAATACTGAGCATTTGCAATTTGAATAGCATATTAACAATTTAAGACTTTCATTGACTTTATGCTTGAACGGTGCTCTTTCGGGCTAAAAAAGGCTGAGAGTCTTTATTTCCGATTCTGGAATCTCCACCGCCATCTTTTCTTTTAAATAAGTGTCATCAGGATCTAACCGAAGTGGTAGTAGACACTGAGATTATGAGCAAAAATTTTCAGCAACCCAAATATGATGAATAATCTCTTCTTTAGTTAAGTTGAAGAGGTTAAAACAGTAATATTTGAAGGAAAAATGAGAAGTTGAATTTTTGCCAGGAAGGAATAAAGAATGTAGTAGAAAGAGAAAATGTTCAGGGTGATATGATGGTGATGATCTAAGAATTTGTGTATTTAATCTCCTTAAGTAACTTGATAATGAAACAATAAATACTCTGGGGGGTCTTGAGATAGAGGTTATTTCCCCAGTGTTATAGAACCATTTCTGTTTTGCACGAATGGATGCATTGTTTCCAATGAACATCAGCTAAGCAGTTGCCCTGCCTTCATATAGCAAATACCCTTCAATACTGAGAGCTGAAAATTTGGTACCTGACCCAACATTGTCAGTTGCTGCTGCTGCTGTTCTCTTTTTGTCTCTTGATTCCTGAACCGGTAAGTGCATTGTTTTAGACTCTAGTATTGTGTTTCTGTTGACCTTTTAGTTTACTCACGAGTTAATCTTGTTTTCTCTTATTATGGTAACAGTAATAATGATAATAATAATAATGTTGATGTCAAGGTTGAGAAAAAGGCTAAAATACACATTCAAAAATACCTGAGTAGTGGGGCATGGTGGCACATGCCTGTAATTCCAGCACTTGGGAGGCTGAGACAGGAGGATCATTGCAAGTTCAAGACCAGCATGGGCTACAAAGTGAGTAGGCCAGCCTGAACTGCATAGCAAAAAAAGAGAGACCCTATCTCAAAAAAACAAAAACAAAAACAAAAACAAAAACAAAAACAAAAACAAAACAAAACAAAAAAAACCCAAACCAGACCAAATGGAAATCTCCTTGAGTATAGCTTTATTTAAAAACAGTACATTTTCTATCAGTGAAACTTACTTGAGGCCAAAAGATGTTCCAATTCAGGGAGTCACCAGGACCCCAATTCCCATTCTCATCTCAGACACCAAATGTCTGACCACCATTCTCCCTGCCTCCAAAGCCAATGGATGATTTTAAATGATCTTCCTCTACTCACAGATGCATCTGAGCAGCTGGTCTTCCATTGCTCCTCAAAATGCTCTCTTACCTTTACAGATACCATACTTTTCCTTCTGCTCTTCTAGCCATTCCTATTCCATATTATAATTAATTCTCTTTTTATTCTTGACCTTGAAATTATAGACGGTATTAAGACCACTCTTTTGTTGCCTACTCTACATTCTTTCTCACGTGATTCTGATATATTTTCTCAGGTTTAACCACCAATTTTCTTTTTTTCTTCTTCTTCTTGTTTTTTTTTTTTTTTTTTTTTTTTTTTTTTTTTTTTTTTTTTTTTTTTGTACTGGAAATCCAATTTAGAGCCTTGTGCTTGTCAGGCAGGGGCTGTGCTGCTGAGTTATATCCCTGGCAACTGCAAATTTTTAAGTGAAGAAAAATTCTGTTGCCCCTCCTACCTGGTGTCAACAAAAATATGGGGAAGATTCAAATTTTAAAAAATGTGTTACAGTGAAAGACACATTGCCATTAATTCTCCTCAACATACTGCCCCTTTTCAAATGTATGCTGGTACCTCAGTTACACTTAATTTATTCCACGATTTTGGAAAAGCTGGCCACTTTTGTGTTTGTGTAGGAAAGCTCATCCACAGTCGTGTTTATCATCCTGTGCAGAGTTTACAAGCAAAAACAAAATTTTGCCTAATGTTTCTGCTTGTGAACCAAATTGCAAACAAAAGCCAAGGTCCCACTGTGCTTATTCTATTGTTGCACCTTTCCGACACAGTTTTGAAAGTCCTTTTTCCTGTCTTCCATTGCACTGTCATGGCTGCGTCAGTGCCCTAAATTGATTCAAAACATTTACCTTTCACAGTCATTTTAGCTTTGGGGAAAACCTTGGAGTTACATGGTTCCAGAGCCCCTGAACAAGGTGGATGAGGTCACATCATGTTTTTGTAAAAGTGCCTTTCTGGTGGGTGCAGCTGACTACAACATTTGCTGTATCTTTTGTCACACCTCATAAAGACAGTCACAGAGGAGGACTTCCAGAACTGCTTCAGAAAGTGCCTGGAATAGTGGAATAAATGTGTTCAAAGTGAAGAAGAACATTAGGAAAGGGAATTAATGGCAATGTGTCTTTTCCTGGATTAATTTTAAAAATTTAAACATTCAATCTACATTTTGATCACACTTCATATGCACACATAGCTCAAATCTGAGCTATTTGCAATGTTTTCTTTCATAATGCATCTGTATTCTTAACCAGAGCAAGACCCAAATCAGAGTTTCTTTTTCTTGGCACTGTCAACACTTTGCTTTTGGGAGTCTAACCTATGCATTGTGGGGTGTTTAGCAGCACCCCAGGCCTCCAGTCACGAGATACCATTCACACCATTCCCAACCTAATTGTGTCTCATAGTGACAAAATTATCCCACACTGACAATCTTTATTTTAAATCATGGCTGTCACATGGAAGACAACCTTGTTGTGCAAAGTAATGTTTCTTCATGTGATAACACAAAGAAAAATATTAAGGAAATTATACACCAGTTAAAGAGGCTCAATTTAAAAGGTCTGAACATGCCAGTTTTGCAGATGATGGTGAACTGCAGGTAGGATGCTGTAGCTATACTTCTAATTACTAGTCAAGTTTTGGAAGAAAGTGACATTTCACCCCCCCATCCCTTGTCCCTCAGATCCCATGGAATAATTTTCTGTAGGATTATCTGACTACTATCCATGATTATTACTGAATGCTTAGGAATTACCAAATTAACCTATGAAACATGTCATCTTATTTGTAGTTTGTTAAATGTCTTAGATAAAGTCTCCTAAGATTGGAAAGCACAGGAAAGCTCTTTCATTTATTCCACTTTCCGAAAGCTCAGGTCTCATGGATGGAATTGATGTTTAGGGAATTGGTGTGTCCCATATAGAGTGTTGACTTTATGTAATTGGTGTGTCCTGTATTGAATGTCATCCTATACAATGTTGAGTTTTGAAAGCTTTTCTGAGCTGCAGTTGGAATTTCTTGGTGAGTCTTATTCATATTTCTTGTCTGTAACCAAGAGTCTTATCACAATAGGTCTCTCCCTCCACGGGAGTTCCCTGGAGTTAGCATCCTGGCAAACCATGCTTTCTCTTCCTAATTCTCTTTTGCTTTTATTTGTAGCTTTGTTCTCTGGGGATCCCAAACATAGAGTGAAATGTGGTGGGTATCCAAATTGCTGACACTCTTTCAAAGCAGATTGAGAGAACAGCCAAGTTTCAGGGTTGTGCTTCATTTGAAAAATTGGTGAGAAAGCCTTGCCTGCAGGGAAGCATCTGGGATATTTGAGAAATGGCACTGGTGTTTGTAGCTGGAGAGAGGAGGTGTTTGTAGCTGTTGATCAGTGTGGGAGGAAGCAGGCATGTTGTTCAATATTTAAACATTTTTTTCCTTTATTTTTAAAACGTGTCTTCCACTCTATCATTGTGGAGAGGGGTGTTTAACACAGCGCCGTGCATCTCCCTATTTCTTGGGCCTTGCGAGGAGAGTGACTAGTGTGAGAATACCTGGCACACAGGGTCTGTCATCCGTCACACTTATTCCCCACTGCCATTACAAATGCTAAATGGCAGCCTCAGAAGAATTCTCCCTGCGGAGTTTCCAGCGGGAGTTGCCTTGACTGTATAATAATTAGATCTGACCAGATGGTGATGAGTCAGGGAATGCTTACAAACAGACGCTTTTTAATCATTCTTGCTAGGCTTCTTAATTCTAAGGGGACCAATAGGCTTTAGGCTGTGTGAGTTATGAGGAATCTCATGATTTGACCTAAAAGACTATTACTGGTTGTGGTGTCCCATAGTTCAATGGAAAGGTAATTTCCCTTGTCTGTACTAATATAATTTTAAGGGAATGAAGGGACAGGTTGTGACAGACTGACAGCCAGAGACTGCAGACCTGATTACACAGACTTGGAACAAATCAGTATCTTTGTGTACACTTTGTATACAGTAGGAATCCCTCCCTGTTAGTATCTCCAATGTGTAGATTCCTCCCACGCCCTATGTGGTTTCAGCTCCTGAGAACCTGCACTTCAGAATCCTGGGTGTGCCACCAGCTTGCTCTTTGGAGTCAAGGCATTTAGCGCTGAACTGCTGACTACTGAGCCCTCATAGGTGGGTCCCTCTTTAGGAGTAACCATCTGCCTTCTCCTCAGCAGGAGGAAATGGCTTCCATCGGATTAGCCCTCTGTGCTACCCCTACTCAGTGCTCCCATATCCAATGATTGCTCTAGCAGAAGTACAAAGGCTTGCCTCAGTACTGGCCAACTCTGAAGTGCCATCCCAGTGCCAGAGGTCTGTTTAGGGTGGGCAGAGGCCTCTGTGGTAAGTGTGCCACAACTCACCTCCTTTCTCCATCCAGTCCTAGTGCCCTTACTCTACCACAGATGTGATTTCCTAAAAATACTCCCAAGTAACTTCCTGAACAGGAATTTCCTCCTGCAGATCTGTCTCTGGAGCTCAGCCTTATGGTCACTTAAGGGGAAAAAGCAATAGTGAATAGTATGATATTTACTAATTTTGAGGATATTCCTCAACTACAACCTAGGAACAACTTATCAGAGCATGGTAACATACTTTTTTTTCTTGTGGTACTAGGAATTGAATGCATGGCCTTCCCTAGCTCTTTTTAGCTTTTTACTTTGAGACAGGATGTTGCTAAGTTGCTAAATTGCACAGGCTGTGCTTGAACTCATGATCTTCATGCCTCAGTCTTCCAGAGTGCTGGGTTCTCAGGCATGCACCACCACACTTGGATACTATCTTCTTTTTAATGGCAAAGGAAACATGATTTTTACCATGAAGTAAAGGTTATGAGAATCATGCATCATGAGCATTTTATTCATGTCAGGTATTTAGATGTTTACCAGATGCAAGTTATGTTAAACTGACAAGATCTCGAATCCTGAGGCACTTAGTGTACATCCATAGGGGGAAGATACATACAACCCTTTTGCCGCCAAGCTTACAATGGACTGTTACAGTGCCATGAAAATATGTACCATTTTTTTTTTTTTTTGTCGGTACCAGGGATAGAACTCACAACCTTGTGCCTGCCAGACAGGTGCTTAAGCCGCTGAGCTAAACTCCTGGCCCTACGTTTTTTGAGGCAGGATTGCACTATGTAATTCAGGCTGGCCTTCCTCACATTGTGGCCCAAGCTGGCCTCGAACTTACAACGCTTCACCTACCTCAGCCTCTCAAGTGCTGTACCATATTCTCTTGATGAGAGAATACAGGAGTATGCTAATAGTAAGAGTCAGAAAAATTGTATAAGGGGTGAGATGCCATTTGGGAAATGTTTTAGAGCAGGGTTGGTTAACGTCTATTACAAAGGGACAGATAGGTACTTCAGGATTTGCAGAGAATGCATCTGTTGCAGTTACTTAACTCTGCTGCATAAATATATAGATGTTGCTTCATGCCAGTAGAATGTTACTTACAGAAATGAACCATAGGTTGATTTGATCTGTGGGCCACAGTTTAGATGATGCTTATTTTACAGGCTAACTAAGGATTCACTGGGAGGCAGGATGCAATGGTAAGGAAGGAATAAGTAAAAGGTAAAGTCACAGATGAAACATTGCTTTCCTCTCTCTAGCTTTTTCTTTTTTCTTTTTTGCTGTTTTCTTCTGTCATCTGTAGCTATTTAGGAAAGTGACTATTCCCATGTTCTTTAAAATCATTTTATTACTTAGAAATATACTGATTTTGTACTCATAGCTCTTAACAGACTTTAGATTACAAAAGTAACATAGAATGTATAAGCTCTACAACTTTTCAAAAACTGCTGTATTGGAATAAACATTATATTTTCATTTCAATTCAAGTGTTCTCTCTCTTCTGGACCTATATTTTAGTTTGATAGAATAAAACTTCTTATTCTCTGTTCATTGTGTACAATGCTCAAGTCCTCATGAAAATAGTTGTCTTTGTGTTTAAGTTTTAAATTGGAGTTTAGGCATTCAGAAGATGTAATGTTTCTCAGAATTCTAGTTGTTCTATTCACATCTGTTTATCATTCATTTTATGTTATTAACTTTAGGATGTTTCAGTTAGAGTAAGGCTTAAAAATACTAATGTCTATTTAAGATAAAAATTGTTGAGTCTGAGAATTCAGAACTCTGTTCAGATTCTGCACAAGTGTATTCCTAAAGCAGTTAAGTGAGAACATTTAAAAAGGATTGCATATATTTAGGATGTGCAACTAACACATATGGTCTAATGGGTTTGGCAGTAAGGGGAAAGTAGAAATATATCACTTTATCAGAGATTAGAAAAATATAAAGGAAACCATTTCGATTTGTTAAATAGTTTTCCCCAAAGTGTTACTTGTGGATCACACATTCATTGACCACATATTAAAGTGAGTCAGGCATGCAGAGCTAATGAAATGGGAGATGATTAATCACCTTTTTGGAATAGTAGAAGTTGCTGACATTTTCCATGTGAGTGCATCATCATTGTGGTGTCTGTATAATGATCTAAGGCTCACTCTTTCTATTTGAATATTTGCAGAGAATTATGGAGTCATAGTAAGTTAAGCCTCTGAAATATTAAAAATTATCTTTCACACTATTTTACTTTCATTGCCATGTTTTTTGCTGACAGACTAGATTCTAAATTATGAATGGGAGCTTGTCTGAGAAAGAAAACTTTATTGCATGAGACATTGTGCTGGCTGAGAAGATGCGGTCAAGCGTAAGTGTACCTGAAAGCAAAGTCTAGCCTTGCATTTGCACAGTGCTCTGCTCTACTAGAACACCAAGCACTTCAAGAGGACAGTGGGCTTGGGACAGAGACAGAGAAGAGATGAAGAGATTCTTCAAGAGAGCTAATGCCACATCTAGATTCAAATTAGTCAAATTGGGCAGCAACTGTGAAATCTTTAGCATCACTTAGTTCCTCTAGCTATTTATAGCTCAAGGGCAGGAGGGTTGTTACTCCCTTGTTGGTCATCATCTGGATTCTTGAGAACCAATCTGAATGTACCTCTGTAAATTTCAGCATTAATCCATCTCTACCACTGCATGTATACTTTGACCCTTTTTATTCCATGTTCATTGATTTAATCTCCTCCTTTATTTATGTTGGCCTACTCTCTTCATTGCTCCTACTGCACAGCATTTTCCATGTGAGTGAAATTGTGGGCCATACTCCTGTATGGTCAGGTGGTCATAGGTGGGGCTTCGTGGAGGTGGCTGGATCAAGGTTGTGTGATGCTGGGATCAAGGATGTGGTGCTGGGATTGATTCATGGTGCAGTGCTAGGATTAAGGGTGCCCCACCCCCTGGGTGTGAATGTTACCTATCCTGAGAGTGTGTGGCTTCAATATGATATAAGGGATACAGAGAGGGTTACTGTTTGTCACTGATAGCTGGTTGCTTACTGCCTTCTGCCTACCATGAACAATTTCTCTTCTGCAGTGACCTCTGCCATGCCACCCTGCCTTGGAGCCAGCCAACAATGAATTGAAACCTCTACAAACTGTGAGCTCAATAAACATTTCCTCTTTAACTTTGGGTGTTAAGTATTTTGTTTCACCAACAAGAAAGGTAACTAAAACAACTCTTATGGTAGCACAAAAGGTGACTTTAATTAATATTCCATCATATAGTAAAAATTGAAATGTAACTCCTTTTACTTTAAATTCTTATTATTTTAGATAGTGGAAGTTTGTCATATTGTTAATAGTTTGTGGCAAATATTTCTAGAGAAATCCATCAACAACAACAACAAAAAAAAGAACAGGTCTTAGGAGCTGGTGTAGGCATCAAAGCACCATATGTATAGCATCAGATTAAAATATAAACATCTAAAATTGTACTTGCTTTTATAGTCATTTATCATTTGTTATTGATTTTTTTAGTGATGATACAAATTTTGTTTTAAATTAAAGTACAAAATATGGGAATTTAGAGTAAACTGTTATATGTACAATAGTACAAACTAAAACGATAAAAGTACTGAAGATGATATTCAAATAAATAAAGACTGGAAAACCATTGGTCTTTTGTTCTTTTATTTATTTTTTTATTACTCTGCATGGGGTTGCATTACGTCCATCTGTATCTGTGGCTTTAAATGCTACTTATATATTGATTCTTCTGCAATTCAGGGCCATAACATGATTGTTAGTATCCGTAGACTCGTCTGGTCAAAACCAAACTCATTCTCTTCATTACCAAACACTTCCTTTCCTGTGTTCCCGATCCACATTAATGATAATTCTCCAAATTCTGTGTCGTCCTTTTCTCAAATCTTCTTCAAATCTGTTTTCGTGCACACATATATATCAATAGTGCCATAAGCATGACTCCTGAAATCTGTTTCTTAGATCAATACCCTTGCTTCTTAACTCAATTCTCTGCCTCCGACATTGATTTCCCTCTTGTCCATTCTGTTTATCACTGCCTAAGTTATTTTTGCACTGAATTGATCAATACACATCACTCTGTTATTCAAAGCTCTTTGTTGGTTTTCACTTTCTTATGCTTGAAATGGTGTGAACTGTTACATGGTATGTGAAGCTTTTCACAGTTTGCCTTCTGATTACTCACATATCTTCTCATATCCTGCTATCATTTCCTGATTTTCTACCTTACCTTACATATTTTAGCAAAACTTACTTTTCTGATATTCAGTCATATATAACACCTCTTTACCCCTGGACACATGACTCCATATACTAAAGAGGCAATCTGTCTAGTTGACTGGATCTGATGCCTAGTATTGCCATTTATAAATATATAATCTTGGTCTACCTTGCCTAACCTTTATGTAACACAGTTGATTTAGCTGTAAAATGGGGATATGTACAAGAGAAATGCTTTCTTTTAGATTTATTGTGAGGATGTAATGATTCATATGTGAATTGATTAGAACTGGGCTGGAAACAATCCATGCTACATAAATAGGACTTTAACACTGTCACCCAGAATGCCTTTTAGTTTCACTTGGTCAACTTTTTTGTTTTTCTGAGCTATTTTTTTATTTTTTTAAAAAACAAAAAAGTATAAAAAACAATACAGAATTTCAAAACAAGAGAGGTGGGAAATCAACACTAGTTAATATATTGCATATTGTCATCTTGAAAATAGTTGTTCAGATTACAAGATTTAGGTATAAAATGATCAAACAATTAGACAATGAAAACATGACTGTTCTTCATGATGAACATAGTTTAGTAGTATAGTTATCTGCATATATTTACATACATATATATGTATACATATGTATATATATAATCTTTTTCCATTTTTCTTTTCTCCTTTCCCCTATCCCAATTGTTCTTTTCCTTTGAGCACTTTCTTTCCATTTCATTTTCACAATATCGATTATGCATTTTGGACCTTATCTATACTTTTTTACACTAGGGAGACAATATAAAATTTACACAAGTGAGTCTGATTTATTTCACTTGTGAGTATGGTCTCTGGTTGCATCCATTTACCTATAAAACCCTCAAGTTTATCCTTCTTTATAGCTGAGTAATATTCGATTGTGTAAAAACACCACATCTTTTTTATCAGTTGCACAGTTGATGGGCATTTGGGTTATTTCCAAGATCTGGCTATTACAAATTGTGCTGCTATAGACATGGGTGCACATACATTGCAGTGGTATGATGTTATCAATTCTTCTGGGAAAATACCCAGAAGAGGAATAGCTAGGTTGGATGAAAACTCTAATCCTAGTTTCTGGAGAAATTTCTACATTGATTTCCACAGTAGTTGTACCAGTCTACACTCCCACCAATGGTGGAGAAGTGTTTCTTTTTCACTACAGCCCTACCAGCATTTGTTATTGGTTAATTTTTTGATGTTAGCCATTATTTCTGGAGTGAGACAATATCTCAATGTTGTTTTAATTTGCATCTCTCAAATGACCAATGATGTCAAACATTTTTTCATATATTTATTTTCCATTTATATTTCTTCATCTGAGGCTTGGGTACTCATCTCAGATGCCCATTTTTGGATTGCGTCTCTATATTTGGGGGGCCAGATTTTTTATCAATTCTTTATATATTCTGGATATAAGCCCTTGGTCTGAGGGACAGTTGGCTAAAATATTTTCACATTCGATGGGTTTATTTTCACTCTGTTGGTGATTCCTTCTGAAGTGCAAAATCTTGTTAATAAGATGAGTTCCCAGTTATTGATCCTTTGAAGTAATTTTCAATGTGGTTTGTGTTTTGTTCGTGAACTCTTTGCTTACCCCAATGTCTTCAAGATTTCTACCTAGCTTGTCTTCTACTAGATTTAGTGTTTGTATTTTAATATTTAGATCTCTGATACATTTTGTCTTTAGTTTAGCACATAGTGATAGACATGGGTCTAGTTTTAGTCTTCAGCATGTGGAAAGCCAATTTTTCCAGCACCATTTATTAATGAGGCTATCTTTCCTCCAGTGAATATATTTGGCCACTTTGTCAAAGATAAGGTGACTGAATGTCTTTGTAGTTGTGTCTGTATCTTTTAATCTGTTCCACTGATTCTCACATCTGATTTTTTTTGCCAGTACCATGCTAATTTTGTCACAATAGCTTCGTAGTATAATTTCAAGTCAGGGATTGTGGTGCCTCCTGCCTTGTCTTTGTTGCCTAGGATTGCCTTTGCTATTCTAGGTCTCTTCTGTTTCCAAATGAATTTTAGGAATGTTTTCTCTAGGTCTGTGAGGTATGCTAATGGTATTTTAATTGGGGTTGCATTAAATCTGTATAACAGTTTTGAGAGTATGGCCATGTTCACAATGTTGGTTCTTTGTTCCAAGAGCAAGGGATATCTTTCTATTTTCTGATATCCTCTTCAATATCCTTTTTCAGAATACTATAGTTTTCAAAATACAGATCTCTTACATCCTTTGTTAGATTGATTCCTAAGTAGTTCATTTTTTTGAATATATTGTGAAAGTTGTTATTTCCATAATTTCTTTCTCAGTGAGTTTGTTGTTGGTGTACAAGAACACTATTGATTTTTGAGTGTTGATTTTGTATCCAGGTATGCTGCTGAATTTGTTTATTAACTCTAGTAGTCTTTTGGTGGAGTTTTTGGTGTCTTCTATGTAGTGCATCATGTCATCTGCAAATAGTGATAATTTAACTTCTTGCTTTCCTATATTTATTCTTTTTATTTTTTTCTCCTGTCTAATTTCTCTGAATAATGTTTTCAGAAATATATTGAATAGGAGTGGTGATATTGGACATCCTTGTCCTGTTCCTGATTTTAGAGTGAAGCTTTCAGTTTCTGTCCATTTAGTATGATGGTGTTTATTGGTTTGTTACTTTCATCAGAATAGAAGTAGAGACTATCTATTCTGTTTTTCTGTAGGGTTTGGTCGTGAATGAGTTGGATTTTATCAAAAGCTTTTTGTACATCTACTGAGATGATCATGTGATTTTTATCATTAGCTCTGTTGATGTGATGTATTACATTTATTTAGCTGTGTATGTTCAACCATCCCTGCATTCCTGGGATGACTCCCACTTGGTCATGGTGTATAATCTTCTTGATGACTTGTTGCTTTTGGTTTGCTAGTATTTTACTAATAATTTTTTGACATGTTCATTATGGAGATTGGCCTGTAGTTCTTTTTGATTGGGTCTTTCTCTGGTTTAGGTATCAGAGTAATACTTACCTCCAAAAATGAGTTAGGAAGAATTGCTTCCCTTTCAATTTCATTAAACAGTTTGAGGAGTATTGGCATAAAATCTTTAAATTTCTTATAGAATTCTGTTGTGAATCTATCAGGACCTGGGCTTTTCTTTGTAGGTAAGTTTTTAATTATATTTTCAATTTCATTAACTGATATTGGGTTATTCAAATTTTTTAATGTCTTCTTGATTCAACTTTGTTGATTCCTACGTTTCTAGGAATCTGTCCATTTCTTTCATGTTTTCCAGCCTAGGAGAGCAAAGATTTTCAAAGTAGATATCCATGATCTTCTGAAATTCCTCAGGATCTGTAGTAATTCAACTTTTCATTCCTCAATGCATGAAATACAGTTTTTTCTTTCCTTTTCTTGATCAGAGTGGCTGCTATGGTTTATACATTGTGTCAACTTGAGAAGTCTAGAAGCTTAATTAAGTAAGGTAGCAGCTCTACATCCTGGGGTGTAGAGCATAAGCAGTTACCTGGCCATTGTGTCAATTTGAGAAGGTCAAATTTTAGCTGAGAGACTCAGCAGGGAGCCAGGGTTCTTACTTTGTAAACATCCTCATCCTGTGCAAAGGAAGGCAAGGATGTTTGTGAATGCTACACCCACTCTGGCGGGGGGATGTCCTGTGTACTATATAAGGGAGGAAAAGAAGCTTGCTCTTGCTCCTTTTACTTTGCTGCTTTTGTTCGGCTGCTGCCTTGAAGTGCTGCCCCAGTGCCATGCCACCCTGCCTTGGAGCCAGCTGATTGTGGACTGAAACCTCCAAAAACGGTAAGCTAAATAAACCTTTCCTTCCCTAATTTTGTGTGTCAGGTGTTTTGTCTCAGCAACCAGTAAAAAGTAATGAAGACAGTGGCTATGGGTTTATCAATTTTGTTTATTCTTTCAAAGAACCTGCTCTTTGATTTATTAATGCTTTTTATTGCTTGCTTAGTATCAATTGCATTAATTTCTGCTCTGATCTTTATAATTTCCTCCTTCCTATGAACTTTGGTCTTGATTTGCTCTTCTTTTTCTAGAAACTTGGTGTAGGTTTTTGTACTAATTTTGTTTTCCTGATACAAGAATGCATTGCTATAAATTTCCCTCTTAGATCACTTTTGATGCATCCCACAGGTTCTGGTAGGTTGTATCTGCATTTTTGTTGAATTGTAGATACTGTTTAATTTCTTCTTTAATTTCATCTATGACCCATTGATTGCTCAGTAGGGTGTTGTTTAATTTCCATGTGTTTATGTAGGGTTTTTTTTGTTTCTTTTGCCATTTATTTTGAATCTTTGTGCACTATGGTCAGATAATATGCATAGGATAATTTCAGTTCCTTTGCATTTACTTAAGAATGTTCTATGGGCTAATATACGGTCTATTTTAGGTAGCATCCCATGTGCAACTGAGAAGAATGTGTATTCTGATGTTGTTGAGTGGAACACTCTGTTAACATCTGGTAAGTCCATTTGTTCCCAGGTTTGTTTCAGTTCTATTATTTCTTTGCTGACCTTTTGTCTAGTTGATCCATCTCTTTGTGCCAATGGGTTGTTAAGGTGTCCTGTTACAATTGTGTTACTGCATATTTGAATTTCCATGTCTGATAGCATTTGTCTTATATAGTTGGATGCTTCCATATTTGGTGCACATACATTTATGATCGTTATCTCTTTCTCTTGAATTTTTCCTCCAATGAATAGGTAGTGACCATCTTTATCTCTTTTGATCATTTTTGGCCTGAAGTTCACATTGTCTGCAAACAGAATAGCTACCCCTTATTTGTTTTGGGTTCATGTTGTATACAATACTGTTTTCAATCCCTTGACTTTCAGTCTGTCAGTTTCTTTTTGAGCTAGATGTGTTTCTTGTATACAGCATATTGTTGGATCTTGTTTCTTGATCCATTCAGCCCATCTATTTCTTTGAATTGGTGAATTGAGGCCTTTTACATTGATGGTTATTACTGATATGCATTGGCTTATCTTTGTCATGTTGCTATCCTGTTTTTGATTCCTGCTTTATCCCTTTGTTTAACTGCCTGCTTTCCTTGGTGTTTTTTTTCTATTGTTGTTCTGGGAATTGTGCTCATTTTCATTTGTATCTAGAAGATCTTTCAGTACTCTTTCTAGGTTTGGTTTGATGGACATGAATTTCTTCAGTTGTTCTTTGTCATGGAAGTATCTTGTTTCTCCATTAATTTTGAGAAATAGATTTATAGATACATCAATCTGCAATGAAAGTTGTTTTCTTTCAGGGCTTGAAATACTCCACTCCAAGCTCTTCTTGACTTGAGAGTTTGTGTTGATAAGTCAGCCATAAGATTCTAATGGGCATTGCTTGATAGGTGAGTTCTGTCTTTTCTCTAACAGCTTTTAGGAATCTATTTTTATGCTTAATTTCTAGAATCTTGATTAGTATGTGTCTAGGTGTAGAATATTTTTCTCATATAAATTATTCACTTATTTATTTATGTTTTTTTAATTTTAAAGAGAAAAAACAAAGCAAAGCAAAGCAGAATAAAGCAAATCAGAGCACAACAGTGCAAGTGACACAGGACTTCAGAATAGGACAACAGGAAATCAATAGTGGCTACCATAACATCTCTCATTTACTTCAAAATAACTGTCCATACCATCACACACAATAAAGTCAAACAAACAAAAAAGAAAAAACCAATTAAAATGAAAGAATGAAAGCATTGTAGGACTTCAATGCAAGATAACAAGAAACCAACAAAGGCTACCATAGCATCTCTTGTTTTCTTCAAAATAGCTATCCATATTTTCATACAAACTAAAATCAAACAAAACAAAGTAGAATAAAACCAATCAAAACAAAAGAATGAAAGCATTATAGGACTTCAAAAGAAGATAATAGGAAATCAGCAATGGTTACCATAATATATCCTGTTATCTTCAAAATAACTGCCCATACCATCAGACCCAGTAAAATCTAACAAAACAAAGCAGAATAAAACCAAATCTAATAAAATTATGAAAACCATATGAGAATTCAAAACAAGATAATAGGAAATTAACAGTGGTTACCATTTTCCCTTTTTAGGCATTTCCTCCCCTATCACTTTCATAATATCTATTGTGCTTTTTGGATCCCACTAATTCCTTCAGTTTTTTATGTTAGAGACATGACTCAATTTTCATTCATATGATTCCAACCCATTTCACCCATGAATACAGTCTCCAGTTGCACCTATTTATGTACAAGAACTTTGAGATTATCCTACTTTATAGTTGGGTAGCTTTCCATTGTATGAAAATACCATATCTTTCTTACTCATTATGAAGTTGATGGGCAAGTTACCCTTGCTTTTTTCTGGTCTCCTGTCACATGGAACAATTGTTTTCTCTCTGTTGATTTTCAGTCTCTGAATTTCCTTGCAAATTAAATGTGTTTCTTGTATACAGTGTATTGATGGATTTTGTTTCTTTGTTTCTTTCTTTTTTTTTTGTATGAGAGATTGAACTCACAACCTCATGCCTGGCAGGCAGGTGCTTAAGCCACTGAACCAAACTCCCAGCCTGAGTTTTTTCTAAGGCAAGGTTGCACTATGTAGTTCAGACTGGCCTTGCTCATGTTGTAGCTCAAGCTGGCCTCAAACTCACAGCACTCCACCTATCTCAGCCTCCTGAGTGCTGGGGTTAAAGGTGTGTGCCACCACACCTGGTGGATCTTGTTTCTTAATCCTCTCTCTATGTGTTTCTTTTTATTGGTGAATTGAGGTCATCTACGTCTACAACTGGCATGCATTGGTTCATCTCTGCCAAGCTATCCTCCTGTGGTTGGCCCTCCACTTTTCCCCTTCATTGCCTGCCCCGTTTGGCAGTCCTCCTCTGCCACTGTTACTGGAACCATGGTCATCTTTAGCTCTCTCTAGAATATCCTTTAGCACTCTCTGTAGGTTTGGTTTGGTGTTCACGAATTCCTTCAGTTGTTCTTTCTCATGGACATATCTTATTTCTCCATCAATTTTGAAAGATAGTTTTGCAGGGTACATCAATCTGAGTCAGAAGCTATTTTCTTTCAGGATTTGAAACACTTCACTCCAAACTCTTCTTGACTTGATTGTTTGTGTTGACAAGTCTGCCGTGATTCTGATGGGTTTTCCTTTATAGGTGATCTGTTTCTTTTCTCTAACAGTTTTTAATATTCTATTCTTGTGCTGAATTTCTGTGATCTTGATTATTATATGTCTGGGTTTAGATTTATTTTGGTTATGGCTAGTTGGAGTTCTATATGCCTCGTTCATCTGTATGCCAGATCATTTTCCCATGTTTGGGAAGTTTTCTGCTACTACTTCTGTGAATAGTCTTTTTATGTCATTTGTGTTGACGCTTGCCTCTTTGCTGATACCTATCATTCTTAAATTATTTTTCTTTGTGTTGTCTTGCAGCCATTGAATTGTTATTTCCTGGTTCCTTGTTATTTTTAAAAGATCTTTCATTTCACAATTGCTAGCTGCCATCCTGTGTTCAAGGTCTGAAAGTCTATCTTCAGTGTCTTTCAATCATTTTTGCCAGTTTTTGATTGACTTTTTAATTTCTTGGATGTCTCTTTGAATCTGTTTCATGCATTGTAGTTCTTTCCTGTATTGTTCTTTCAAAGTTTTCATCATTTTCCTATGCTCCTCTTTTTTTAAATCCATGTCTTCTTTAGAGATGCTCAGCAATTCTTTCATTATGTTTGTGATTTCTTTTGTTACCTGAGGTATTATTTCTGATCTGATTACTTCTACAGTCTCATGAAGTTGTTTCTTTACCTCAATTGCTATCCTTTTGATTTCATGTGTGTGACTTTCATTTTCTTCCATGACTATATCTCCCAGACTTGTTCTGTGTGGGTTGGGGGTCTGAGATGGCCTTTTGCTCCTTCATTTTGAAATTCTCCTGAGTTCCTCCCAACAACACAGTTGTGGGGCCCGAGGCACTTCCCATGGTGTCTGCCCCTCTGTGGTGTAGGGTAATTGGATGGGCTCCTCGATTTCTGTGAACCCAGGTTCCCAGGGAGGTAGCAGTGCGTGGCGGTGGGCTTCTCCAGATCCATGCAGCTATACTGAGGCTTCCCTGATGGCCACAGCTATGTGGCGGCAGGACTGCTTGTTCTCTCAGGCTGCATGTCTACACCTGGACTCCCCCAAAGGTTACATGCACACAGAGTTATGTTTGTCTGATTTTCCTGGTGAGTGCTGGATGCCTGAGGGAAGCAACATTCTGAAAGTCTATCTTCAGTTTCATTCAAGTGGTTTTCCCCTCTTTCAATGAAATTTTTAATGTCCTGGATATCACTTTGAATATGTTTCAGGCATTCTATTCCTTTCCTATATTGTTTTTTCAAGGTTCCCATCATTTCCTCATGCTCCTGTACTTTTTTTTTTAAAATCTATGTCTTCTCTAGCTATGCTGAGCAACTCCTTCATTAAGGCTGCCATTTCTTTCTTTACCTGAGAGATCATTTCAGGTGTGATTTCCTATATAGCCCCATGGTTTTGTTTCTTTACTTCACTTGCTATTTCAAAAATTTCAGGTGTGTGACTTCTAATGTCCTCTTTTTCAATGTCTTCTATACTTGTTATAGATGGGTTGTGGATTTGAGATTGCATTTGGTTTTTTGTTTTGTCATTTTCACCTCTTGGTCAATATTTAGGTCTTTTCAATCTCACTAGTCTTGACTATCCTTCCTGTGTGTCTTAGGGTCCTATGGGCATGTGGTTGACATTCACCTAGTTCCTGGGTCCTGAAGTGTAGGGAGATGCCAGTCACTTGAATTCTTCCTTTGGGGCCAGTTGGGTGAGTCCTATATTGTTCCTAGGCTGACTAGCTTAGGAGTACTGATATGAACCAATCCTTAGCTTGTATTGTTACTGTGGCTTCAGTATGTTCCAGCACACCAGACCCACCTGTCCATGGTGTGCACCCCATCTAGGACTCTACTATCTCACTGTGTATCTCACAGGCCCAGCATATTTTTTCTGGGTGGAAGGAGGCCTTGCCATTTCTCTTGCCAGCTCATTCAGTGTTCTCTGTATGGAAGAAGGGATCACTCATGGTTTTGCTGGTCTACCATCATCCTCTGGGTCAGAAGAGGGTTCACAAAGGCTCTTGCTGACCCACCAAAGTCTTCTGCTTGAATGGGGGACTCGCTGTTCTTTTGCTGGCCTGTCCAGGTCCTCTAGGTGGGGAGAAGGGTTTGGTGAGGCTCCCGTCAGCCCACCAAGGTACTGCAGGTGGTGAAAAGGGTCACTGATGCTCCTGTAGGCTACTGATGTTGTGGGTATAAGGGGGAGGGGTGGTGGATGCTACCATTGGTTGCTGAGGTCTTTCAGGTGCAGGGGAGGGGTAACTGATGCGCCAGTCAACTGTTGAGGTCTTTTGGATACAGGGAAGGGGTGGCTGAGGCTTCCATCAGCTGCTGAGGTCTTTCTGGAACAGAGGAGGACTCAGCCAACTCATAGATAAGTCAATTCTTAAAGACAAGTCTAGTGTCACCATCTCTGTGAAATCTTCTCCCTTTCAATGTAACATCTTGTGTAAGTTGGTATGCTATGGTACTTGATTCAGTTTGCTAGGTTTTCCCATTGTTAAAATGTGAGCTTATTTGGAAAAATGGTTTTTTCATACTTATTTTGCTCTGTGCATTATAGATACTAAATTTTTTGAGTGAATGAATGAATACAAAAACTTGTGATCTGTTCAAAAGATTTTACCTTGGAGAGTTTCAAATCTCACAGAAATACAGAAGCTCATACCATGAACTATCATATATAGCAAATTTAACTTCAAGCAATGTTGTTCTTTTATCTATTCCTCCTTTTTCAATAGAGCATTTTAAAAAAATTTTAGAAATCTTATTTTTAACTCATAAATCAGTAGGTATTCCTAGTATATAAAAACTTACATAAAACATAATCTCAGTGAAAAAATGGATAATTCTTTCAAACTTGCTTAAATTCATTCCACATTTAATTTCCCTGATTATTTCCAAAGTGTTTGTCCTTTTTTAAAAAATTAGGTCTTCTGCACCAAATTACATGAATTGCCTTTGATTACTTTGTCTCAAACTTCTTCATTTTAATGAGCATCTTCTCTTATGCCATTTAATTAATTAGTTATTTTTTAAGGAAATAGATCATTTGTCCCTCAGCAATCTCACATTTTGGAGTTGGCCAATTGGTATCTTATGCTATTAGTTAATATATTCATCCACTTCTACTTCAGCAAAGTTATATCTAGAATACTAAATTTAGGTTCAATTTTTTAATTAGAATACTTGATAGATTTTAGTTTATATTTCCTATTACACCACATCAATAGTGATATAATGCTTGATTGATATAAATGATGTTAAGATTAATTAGTGAAATTTAAATACTTTCAATCCCATTCAACTATTTTAAAAGTTACTCACCATTTTCTCTTTTTTTAATTAATTAAATTTATTGGTACCTTTCAGATTAGGAAATTTTTGTACCTGTACATGATATAACTTGTTTCTTCTTTTTCCCCTACTCTCTCCTCAACACCTCTTCACCTCCTTATTTACAAATGCCTTATTTTCATCTTCTTTCTTTTTCCATTTTTTCCTTGCTTCTTTTCTTCTCCCCCCTCCCTGGTTCCCCTTCCCATTTAAACATTTTCTTTCGGTTTCACGATATCTATTATAAACTTTGGCCCTTATTTACCTTTTGGTTTCTCACAGGAGAGAAACAATGTGATATTTATACATATGTGTCAAATTTATTTCATTTAGGAGTATTTCTTAAGGGGCATCCATTGACCTAGAAATGTCTCAAATTTATCCTTCTTTACGACTGAGTAGCATTCCATTGTATGAAATAAAATCCTCACCATGTCTTCTTTACTTATTCATCAGTTGATGGACATTTGTGCTGTTTCCAAGATTTTGCTATTACAAACTGTTCTGCTATAAACATGGGTGTACATGTATCACTGATGTATGATATTTCTAATTCTTTTGGGAAGATACCAAGAAGGGGAATAGTTAGGTCAAATGGAACCTGTAGTTGTAGTTTTTTGAGGAATGTTCATACAAATTTCCACAGTGGTTGTACTGGTCTGCACTCCCACCAACAATGGAGAAGGGTTCTGCTCCCCACAAACCCCTCCAGCATCTGTTATTGGTTAATTTCTTGATAACAGCCATCCTTTCTGGAGTGAGAGAAAATTTCAGCATTGTTTTAATTTGAATGACCAGTGATGTTCAACATTTTTTTCACACATTCATTTGATGTTTTTAGAGTTCATTTGAGAGAAATCTATTCATTTCAGATGCCCATTTTTGTATTAAGTCTTTAAATTTGGGGTCTGATTTTTTTGAGTGCTTTATATATTCTAGATGTTAGTTCTTTATCTGAGGAACAGCTGGTAAAATTTTTTCTCATTCTGGATTATCTCTTCACTCTGTTGATGGTTCCTTTTGATGTTCAAAAGCTTCCTAATAAGATGAGTTGCCAGTTGTTGACTCTTGTAATATTTCCTTTGTGATTCAGATTTTAATTACAAAGCCTTTGCCTACATCTATGTCTTCAAGAGTTCTACCTAGTCTCTCATCCAGCAGATTTAGTGTTTCTGATTAATATTTAAATCTTTGATACAGTCTGATTTTAGTTTAGTATGTAAGGCAAATAGGTCTAGTTTTAGTCTTCAGCATGTGGAAAGTCATTTTTTCCAGCACCATTTATTATGGAGGCTATCATTTTTCCAGTGAAGATATTTGGCACCTTTGTCAAAGATAGGGTGGCTGAATATGTTTGGAGTTGTTTCTGAATCTTCCAGTCTGTTCCATATATCCTCAGGTAATTTTGTTTTACCAGCACAATGCTGTTTTTATCACAGTAGCATTGTAGTATAGTTTCAAGTCAGGGATTTTGTGATGGCTCCATCTTTGCCTTTGTTGCCCAGAGCTCTTTTTGCTATTCTAGGTCTCTTATGGTTCCAAATAAATTTTAGGATTGTTTACTCCATTTGTGTGAGTTATACTATTGGTATTTTGACTAGGATTGCATTAAATATGTATAGTAATTTTGGAAGTATAGCCATTTACGCTGTATTTGTTCTTCCACCCAAGAACAAGGGAGATCTTTCCATTTTCTGATATCCTATTCTGTCTTCTTTTTCAGATTACTGTAGTTTTCAATGTAGAGATCTTTTATTTCCTTTGTTAGGTTGATTCCTAAGTATTTCACTTGGTTTTAAATGCTAAAAGTATGTTTTTCCTGATTTCTCTCTCAGTGAGTTTGCTATTTCTGTACAAGTGTGCTTTTGATTTTTGAGTGTTGGCTGGGAGTTTGGTTCAGTGACTTAAGCGCCTGTCTGACAGGCACGAGGTTGTGAGTTCAATCCCCGGTGCCGCAAAAAAAAAAAAAAAAAAAAGACAATCTGATTTTTGAGTGTTGGTTTTGTACCTAGCTACCCAACTTAAATTGGTTATTAAATGTAGCAGTCTTTGGTTGGAATTTGGGGTCTTCTATGGAGAGTATAATGTCATTTGCAAATAATGGTAATTTAACTTCTTCCCTTCCTATCCACATTTGCTTCATTTCTTTTTCTTGTCTAATTTGTTTTGCTAATTTTTCCAGAACTATATTTAGGAGTGGTGATAGTGGATGCCCTTTTCTTCTTGATTTTAGAGTGAAAACTTCCAGTTTTAGGCCTTTTAGTATGATATTGGCTGTTGGTTTGTCATAGATGGCTTTTATCAGATTGAGATAAAGACATTTATTCCATTTTTCTGTAGGATTTTCATTATGAATGGGTGTTGAATTTTGTTAAATGCTTTTTCTGTGTCTATTGAAATGACCATATGATTTTTGTTGTTGGCTCTCTTGATATGTTGTATATATTTATCGATTTGCATATGTTGAACAACCCCTGCATCTGTGGAATGAATCCTGATTGGTCATGGTACATAATCTTCTTGATAATTTGCTGAACACTGTTTGCCAATATTTTATTGAGGAGTTTTGCATTTATGTTCATTAGGGAGAATTTTTGGTTAGCTCCTTCTCTGGTTTTGATATAATGATAACACTTTCTTCCATGAATGATTTTGGGATTATTGTTTCCCTTTCAAATTTATTAAAGAATTTGAGGAGTGGTAGCATTAAACTTCTAAATTTCTTGTAGGATTCAGAAGTGAATGCAACAGAACTTGGGTTTTTCTTTGTTGGTAAGATTTTAATTACATCTTCAGCTTCACTGACTGTGTTATTTAGAATTTTTTTATCTTCTTTATTCTTCTTTGGTAACTCATACTTATTTGGAAATCTGTCCATTTCTTTTGTGTTTTCCATAATATTAGAATAAAAGTTCTCCAAGGAGTCACTGATGTTCTTCTGGATTTCTGTAGGATTCTTTTTAATTTCATGCTTTTCCTTCCTAATTGCATGGATTTGAGTTTTCTCTTTTTTTTTTGATAAGGTGGTTGAAGATTTATCAATTTTATTTAATCTTTCAAAGCAATTGCTCTTCAATTTATTGATTCTTTGTATTATTTTCTTAACCTCAATCGCATTCATTTCTGCTCTGGTCTTTATAATTTCTTCCCTCAGAAGGCTTTAGTGCCTGGCTTGTTCTTTTTCTGGAAGTTTGAGTTTCTACATTAGGTAATTTATTTGCTCTCCCTATGTTTTTCTAATGTGAGAATTCACGGCTACACACTTCCCTTGTAGGACTGCTTTCATTGCAGTCCTACAAGGGAATTTCTTTGTTGATTTTTTGTCCAGTTGATCTATTTATTTATAACAGTGAAGATACTGAGGTCCTCTACTACAATTTTCTTGGCACTTACTTGATCTTCCATGTCCATTAATATCATTTCATGTAGTTTGGTGTGCTGGTATTTGGTGGATATATATTTATGACTGTTATGTCTCTTTGAGTATTCCATTAACAAGTATGTAGTGGCCTTCTTTGACTTTTCTGATCAGTCTTACCTTAAATTTCACTTTGTCTGCAAATACAATAACTACCCCCTCGTTTTTCTGGGTTCCTGTCACATGAAGTATTATTCTCCATTCTTTATGTTTGGGTATATGAATTTCTTTTGGAGTTAAATGTGTTTTTAGTATGCAGCATATTGTTGTATCGTGTTTTTTGATTCAGGCAATCTGTTTCTTTTTACTGATAAATGGAGATGGTTTACATTGGCAGTTATAACTAATATGTGTTGGCTTAACCTTGTTGTATTATTTTTCTGTTGTTGGTTCCCTGTCTTTTGTTTCCTTTTTTTTTTTTTGTGGCACTGGAGATCTAACTCACTGAGCCAAACTCCCAGCCCTAGTTTTTTGAGACAGGGTCACACTATGTAGTTCAGGCTGGCCTTGTGCTCCCATTGTAGCCCAAACCGGCCTTGAACTTACAACGCTCCACCTACCTCAGCTTCCAGAGTGCTGGGATTAAAGGTATACATCACCACGCCCAGCTTCTTTTGTCTCTTTAATTGCTTATGTTGTCTGGTAGACTCTTTCCATTGGTGCTCTTGAAATTGTAGTCTTCACTATCTCTTTCTAAAATATTCTTCAGAATGTTTTGGAGAACTGGCTTTTTGATCATGAATTTATTCAGCTGTTCTTTGTCATGAAAGTATCTTATTTCTTCTTTGATTTTGAGAGTTTTACAGGGTAAATCAGTCTGGGTAGGAGTTTCTTTTATTTCTGGACTTGAAACATTTCACTTCCAGCTCTCTTTGCTTAAGAGTTTATGTTGAGAAATTTTCTATGATTATTATGGGCTTTCTTTGAGGGACAATTTGTTTCTTCTTTCCAACAGCTTTTAATATTCTGTTCTTTTGTTAAATTTCTTGAATGTTGATTATTATATGCCTTGTTGTTGATTCACTTTGGTCAAGACTAATTGGAGTTTTTTATGCCTTACTTATCTGTCAAATTCTCTTTCCATGCTTGTGAAGTTTTCTGCCATTACTTTTGTTGACAAATTTTTAAAAAAATTTTTAATGTCTGTGCTTGCTTCTGTTTTTTTTATTAACTCCAGTTACTGTTATGATATTTTTCTTTGTCTCATCTTGCAGTTTTGAATTGCCTTTTCATGGTCCCTTGTTATTCTTAAGGAATCTTTCCTTTTGTGATGGGTAACCACAAGCCTGTCTTCTAGATCTGATATTTTGTCTTCACCTTGGTTCATTCAGTTGTGTATACTTCCAGTGGAATTTTTAATCTCCTAGATATCTGTTTGAATCTGTTTCATGGATTCCATTTCTCTCTTATGTTGGTTATTCATGGTTTGCATCATTTTCCAAAGCTCTATTTTTTAAATCTGTGTCTACTCTGGATTCACTGGACAAGTCCTTCATTTTGATCATCATTATTTTTTTTAACCTGAGAAATTATTTCTGATTGAATTTTCTCTCCAGCCTCATTCTTTTTTTTTTTTTTAAACTTCTGCTGCTGCCATTTCTAAAAATTCAGAGCAGTAGCTTCTGACTTCCTCTATTTCATTGCTCCTGAACTTGTCCTGGGTGAGCTGGAAGTACGGGGTTGCACTTTGCTTCTCCATCTTGTTACTTAGCAATCTTTAAATTTTGTTTTCAAATAAAATTATTGATGTTTGTAAATTGTTTATAGTAGTTAGCTTTATTACTAGTATCGAGATTTTCTTAGGAAATGTCTATTTTTCTGAGATGTCTTCTAGGTGCAGCCAGCTCTTGGACTTTGTGTTTGTTCCAAGATCCAACCTTCCCAATTTATTAGGGATAAGAAGTTGCTATCTATTTGGTATTTATTTTGCTCAGCACCCAGTCCTTCGGTACTGGACTAGCCTATCACACTGTTGTCATACAGGAGAGAACAAATGGTTCTAATAACTGTGAGACCTTGCTAGAACAATATAATTAGCAATAACAATAGCATCAAGCATAGCCTAGAAACTGACAAACTGTGGTAAATATTACTTTGGTATCTTTAACCATAGAAGCAAGATCTACAGTTATATAATAAAATCACAATAAACTTGTATACCATGAGTTTTCCCTTAGTAGGGTGATTTTACATTTTGAGGGGGATTTAAGAGGGTTGGGGAAAACTACAGGGACAACTGAAGAGAAATGAAGTACAAGCAAGACTGCAGGAAACAGGATGGTCATCTAACCTTTGGAAACTGGAGAAGAGGACAGGAAAAAAGAATAAAAGAGAGAAAAAAGAATATTGACACAACCCAGAATGACTAGAAAGAATGTTTACTCACATGAAAATCAAAAAAATCTGGGAATATAGCTCAGTGGCATAAATGCCACCTGGCAAGAACCAAGTCATGATTTCATTTCCTAGTACAAAAAAATGAAGGAAGATATTTGAGGAAAGAGCGAATAAAGATGAGCAAAAACAAAGCAAACAATAAAAAGCTAAACAATCAAATAAAAAGACAGAAAAAGGAAAATAAAACAAGCAAAGAACCAAACAACAACAAACAAGAGCAAACAACAAATTTCCTCTGGTGCCCTCATTTCTGTGGCAGTGCCCACATCAGAGCCCAAATCTGTGCTGAGTAACCCTGCCAGTTCTGCAGTATGATGAGTGCTAGGAGCAGGGCTGGTCTTGGACTCCTGATGTGGGGGCTGGGGCCAGGCTCTGCGGGCAGGAATTTTCTGTCCCTACGTGGCCTGCCCTTGTCTCATTACACTGTGCATGTCTGTGTTGCTCCCCCAGTTACCATGGTTCCTATAGACATAGACAGCCTGAGGCTGCTCTTAGCCCCGTGGGCAATAGGCACCTCCTGCCCCGGTAAAGCTTTGTGTGTTCCATGCTGCTGCATCTCTCTCCTCTCACACTAACGGGAATGGTAATTTCCCACTTACTGCCCTGGCCCAAGGCTACTTAAGTCCTTTGTGCCTCTCTCACACTACTGGGAGCAGGGCAGGTGTGCAGTTCTATTCGCTGCTTTCACTGACCCTGCTATGATTCCTAACACTGTTGTCCCAAGAGGTGCCAGTTAGCCTGCCACGGTGCATAACAATACCAACAACAACAACAACAACACAAAGAGAAGAAAGGAAAAGAATTATTGGTGGACCACTGGGGAAGGGAGCAGTTTCCTGGTCACTTGCCCCTGTGTGTGCCAGCAATATTTGTTGCCAGACTGAAATATCCTCTGTTTGCAGGAGGGCAAAGTCAATGAGAGCCTTATAACCCAAATTTACACTGTGTGGCTTGAGGTTGCCATTCTATTGCAGTCCATCAGGATTTTAGGGACTTGTCAGAATGGTGGCTCCTGTTTCACACAGACAGAGCTCCCACAGGGAGTTTCACCACCTTGTAAAGTCCTATGCCATGTTTTGTTTGATCTGTAGGTCTCTTTTTTTCAGATTGTTTTGGCAATCTTCCAATTGCCTGTGTTTTCAGATGATTTTCTCTGAGTAACTCCAGTGCAGTTCCTCTTCTATTCAGCTATGTTGACTCTACACTCATTGTTCTTTATTCTAAT
This sequence comes from Dasyprocta punctata, assembly GCA_004363535.1. Lineage (NCBI taxonomy): Eukaryota > Metazoa > Chordata > Mammalia > Rodentia > Dasyproctidae > Dasyprocta > Dasyprocta punctata. The sequence goes on along the minus strand of RJWM01017166.1, from coordinate 13,444 downwards.
GTTTCTGTAACTCATGACTGATTATTACCTTGAGCCATTTCTTTTTTCATTAGGAGCTGCAAAATGATTTTGTAATTCTCTCTTTTTCACGTTTTCATGTTTCTTTTTTGTAGAAAGAAGATCTCTCATAAATTGTTTGGTTATTTTGGAATACAGTTCATGAAAAAGAGTAAATACTGCATTTTGCCCTTTATAAAATTTCAGAATAACAACTTGGTAGCCTAATATTGTTTAAAGGTCACTCATCTATTCTGTTGACCATTATTTGATCACATGAAATAGAATATACTTGATATGATTCAATCAGTATATTTTTGATGCTCACATTGTTCAAACTTTGATATGTGGTTGCTGTTCAAAATACACTCTGAGTCTTTTTGCCAAGTAATTAGAAGTCTTCCTCAAAATCCTCGCTTTTAAGTGCAGGCAAGATAATGTCTTATTCATTTCTTGCCTGAGATTTTCATTTTTCTAAAGAGCATGAAATGGTGTTTAGAGATGGTAATCTGGATGTGATGGGGGATAGCATTGCTTTTGGGCTCTGTCAGTGGACAAAACTAGGAAATAAGTGTTGTACTGAAAGAGAAAAATATACTGAGATTATACTGATATTCCCAGCACAAATAAAAGATTATAAAATTTCCATTGTGGTGTTTTGACTTTTATAAATATCTTACTTTGAAAATAATGATCTACAGCTATATTGATATTAACTATGTGCTTTAATTTAATATTTTATAGTAGCTTCACAATAAAATGTCAATAATAATGCAAATGTTACAGAAAAACCAGAGCTCAACAACTGTTAAAGCAGTAAAAACTGATTTTATTCAGAATTATTTTAAGAGGAGAAAAGAGATCTCAGTATAGACCTGGGCTTACTTTCAAAAGTAGTACAGATGAATTCACATTTGGACCCCAAAAGCAGGATGGAGGTCAGTGGGCAGAGCACAGGAAATTCCTAGGAGGAGGCATCAGGAGTTAATCAGAAGCACTCTGGTTAAACTGACCCAACAGGTGACGGGTCAGCCTGATCAGATGGCCCTCAGTGGCAGCTGGTAGGGTGGGATGGGAAGTAGGGAGAAGTGGTGGGGATGAAGAGTTTGACCACGTACTGGGGGTGATCATCTATTAAGGGTGAGAATTCCCATTAAATGAGAGCCTTTGCTACAATCAGGGGATGTAGGCAAGACAAAGACTGGAACTGAAGGCCAAAGTGGTTTAGATTAAGTTGAGAAGTGGGTTTAAAAGTCTGACTAAAGGTGGGTCAAGACAAGAACATTTTTCACTGATTCAAAAAGGAACACATATTTAATATTTCTCTCTGTGTGTATGTGTATGTATTCATCTGTAGAATATTCATTCAAAGTCCATGTTTTAAAATCAGTTAAAATTACTCTACTTGTTATTCTGCTATCAACTGTCATAAATAGGTTGATTTTTTTTATTCAGGTGATTTCATGTTTTGTGCTTTATTTCTTTTAAATTTACTTTATGGAAATCATGTAGCACATATTCAATCTTTAAAAGAAGAAATATTTAGAAACACTTAGGTTTTATAGTTGTCCCTTCTCCCTTTCTCCAATTCTCTGTCTTCTACTATCTTTATTCACCCTTCTTTTACAAAGTGACATCATGTACACTTTAAAATTCAAATGTTTTAATTTCAAATAATTGCAGACTGATATGCATTTGCTAAAAACAATGCAGAGTACTTTAGTAAACCTTATTCTGTTTTCCCACTGGGGACACTGACTAACACAGTGGAACCATATGACAACTGAGCTTGATACCGAATGTTTCTGCCCATACAAGGATCCCTCCCCTGCCCTCTTGGGCCCCACCTGTTTCTCACCAGTTCCATCAACCTCTCATTAATGTCTGTTCTCCACCTCATAATTTTAAATGTGTGGCATAAATGCAATCATACAGTAATGTAATCCTTAAGGATTGCTTCCATTTTCCTCACTTAGTATTATTCTCTGGAGATTCACCGAGGTTGTTATATATATTGATTGTTCATTACTTTCTAATGTTTTTATTTGTTCAAATAATTTTTCAACCTCATTGACTTTCTCTTCTCTTTCCTGGGTTCTGAATTCTTCAATGTCATATTATAGTTCCATAAGTTCCTTAGTATCTGCTACGGTTTGTGTTTGGATGTCCCCCACCCCCCAAAGCCTCATGCAGTCATGGAGGCGGCTAAGTCTAGAGTTGTCTAGCACTGGCATTGCTGGTGTGAGTGCTGCACCCTCCCAGCGACGGGTAGCTGCCATACAATATATGGGAGAGAAGGAGGCATGCTTTCCCCCTTTTTGCCCTTTTGCTCTTGTCATTTGTGGCCACCATGAACAGCTGCCCCTTAGCCGCACCACCCTGCCTTGGAGCCAGCTGAGTATGGACTGAAACCTCCACAAACTGTGAGAGAAATAAACTTTTCCTTCCTTCATTTTAGGTGTTAGGTATTTTGTTCCAGCAATAAGAGAAAAGTAACCAAGACAGTATCAATTTCTGGTTCCCTTTTCCCCCTATTTGTTCAGAGTGAGTGATTTCTATGATAGCATATTTCAGTCCAATGCATCTTTTTTCTGTTGTTTATTCTGTTATTGAGCACAAGCATTTAGTTTTTAAATTTTGGTTATCATATTTTTCAGATCTAAAGTTTTTGTTTGCACATTTTATTTAAGTATGCTGTATTTGCCCATTTTCTGTTGCTTTTAAGACAATACCACAGACTGGGTCAGTTTTGCAGAAAAGACCTTTATTTTGGCTCAGTGTGGTTCCACCCTAATGATTTTACCAAATTCTAACCACTCTTAAAGGCCTCAGTCCTAAACATCATATTTGGAGTTTCTTCCCTCTTAATACCACACAGCGGAGATAAACCTTCAACGCAGGAAGGCTTGGGGAATGCAAACTCCATTACATCACAACACATGTCTCTTAAATATAGGATGTTCTCTTTGTTTAAGAAAGTTTTCTTGCCATATCTATTTTCAGTGTTTATTAACTCATTGAGATTAAGGAAACTCATCTCTATCTGTATTGAATTGTTTTTACCTGTCTTCTGCATTAATTAACTTTTGCAATTTAAAAAAAATTCTGTTGATTTCTATATTTTACTTATTTTTCTTCTTTTTTCTATTGTTGCAATAACTCATTTTATGGCATCTACTTTTGCTTGTATTCCTTTTAGTTAAATCTTTATTTTTCTTTTCATTTGTATTTACTGCTTAACTATCTGTTTCAACATTGATCGTGGTGCAAAGTTCAGATTTATATTTTTATTTAACAGCTTCTATAATTTTCTTCAGTGTTTTTTGGTAATACTAGATTCCAACTTTCTCGTCTATGTTTTTCTGATGTGACTTCATTTTTCTTAGTATGTAACTTAAGTTTTTCTCATCTTGATATCTTGCAGTATTTTTAATTGGCTTAGTAGCAATCCTTTCATTGTTCATTTTGAGCAAGAAGCTTCCTGCATGCTAAGAGAAATTGCCTGATTAGTAGAAGTGAAATTTAAGATTGCTTTTCAAGCTTCATAACTCCATGTCTCCTCTTTGGTTTCACTGTGATATTTTTAAAAAGATTTATCTATGTAGGCATATCTCCATGTTTCTACTTTCTGAGCTGTGTCTCTTTTGGTCTTTTCTTTCACTAGAATCTAAAGCTTCTCTTTCTTTGATATCCTGCAGTTTTTATACTAAACAAATGGTGTTCTATTATGAGCAATTTTTTTTCACCATAGGGCTCTATTTTTGATATCCCAGATGGCCCAAGCTGTTCTATCCCTCAGATGTTTCTGTAGCCTCATTGAAAAGGGATGATCAAAATATACAGTGAATGTTTAAATTAAAAACAAAATAAAATAAGACATATCATTATTAATCTCCCCAATAAACTATCCCTCACTCTGGACACACTTAACCCATTGTTTTTTATCATATTCTGAAGCAATTCTTTCATGTCTTTAGGAGGTATGATAAAAAGCATGCGAATCTACCTCTTAGTGGCATCCAATGGAAAGGCAGACTTCTAAAAGCATCATGTGACTCCCCATCCACCTTATTCACAAGATCTGGCACTGCGTGACTTCTGGTTTTTCCACAAAGTTGAAATGAGTATGAATGATAAACATTTTTAAATCATTTCAGGACATTGAGGCAGTTACAAGGGCACAACTAAAAATTTTTGGAACTGCTTCAAACATGGCAAGAATGATGGGTAATATATTTGAAGCATGAGAAAGTATTTTAAGAGATTGATGGCAGTATTTCTTTCACAATAACAAGCATTTTGAATTTAAATACTTACCACCCATATTTTTCCATCATGTCTCACATTCTTGTAAAAACTGGGACTGGTACAGTCTCCTAGCAGTTGTGAGCTGGACATTTCAGTCTTCTCCTGTGAGTGGAGACCTCCTTCCATGGAATGAATACTTCTTACTAATTCCTGGGTTTCCTGCCTGTTGGAGTCTGCAGATTTTCCCTTGAATCCCTTCTATTTATTCCTGCTCTTCTTCCCAGGCTGCTATTCTTCCTAGGATTTCACTGTTACCAGTATTTCAGACTTACTAGCTCTTATACTAGGATTTATGAGATAACTTATCAGCTTGCTTTACAATCCATTCTTTTTATAGCTATGAAACAAATGTTCCCAGAGCTTACTTCCTTCAAGAAAAAATTTATTGTTATTTTTCATGATCCTTTTGGAGGGGTCATGGCTTCCATCATGGCATGGTGCGGGTATCTCTTCTGCTCCAATGTTGCATCTTCAGATGAAATTGCACAAGGGGTTGAGAACTGAGACACCTGGCAGCCGAACACCCATCATTTTCTAACTATTCAGTCTCCACGTGGCCAACTTAGGCTTTCTTTGAGCATCCTCAAGGTAGTTGAAATTCTTGCATGGCATCTAAAATCTGCAAGAGAGCAAGGTGATCAAAGCCAGTTGTCTTATAGGCTAGGCCTGGAAATAGCACAGTGTTACTTTCACCTAAATTATTATTCCTAACAGTCATAGAATTAGCCCAGATTAAAAGCAAACAGGAGATTTCACCTCTTGATAGCTTGACATCGGTGGCTGGCATCAGCCAAACACAATATTGCAGCTGCTCTGATAACTTTCTAGAAGTAGCAGCTGTATTGGATATTATTTACAGGCCATATATTCCATTCATTTAAAGTCACAGTTCAGTGATTTTCCAGTATATACACTCAATTGGGTGACTTTACTTGATCAATTTTGGACAGTTTTCATTATAACCAAAAGAAACCCTGTACTTATTAGTAGTCACTCACTTTTGAAAGGGGATTGAGAATATTCAAAACACACAATACAGGTATTAGCATCTTAATCTTGTTCTGTGATTATTTTAAAGAGCATATTGATGATTTCTGATATATGTGCTATTTTATTATATATGGCAAATTATAATTGTATATATGGTATTTAGTAGGCAAAAGGTGATATGATAAATATACACAATATAAAATGATTAAATCTAACTAATCAATATATCCATCTCCACAAAATCTTTTTGATTCCATGAACAGGTGAAATTTACTGTCCTAGAAATTTCAAAATATACATTATTAACTATAATCACACTGTTGTGCAACACATATCAGAAACTTATTCTTCCTTTTTAACTAAAACTTTGTACCTTTTTATGGAGAATAAAGCAAAAATGCAATTTTGAAGATACAACAGTAAAATGAGATTTTTATCTTTCTTATTATCTAGCAGATATTGTATGGAACAGGTGAAATGATGAAAATGGAAGTTCATTCTGTATGTATTATCTATCTCTATTTAAATATTAAACAAAAAGAAGAAAATGAAGCATTTTGAAAACACATTTTGTACCTTTCTCAGTAGTGACAGTATCAATCTTTCAGTGTTAAAATTTAAATACACATATTCCTCACATTGTATCCCCAGCGAATTCTACTTTTTCTTAATAAAATGAGTGTTCCCTTATACAGTTCTGTTTTCTCTTTGGAGCCCACTTGAAAAACCTAGACCTTGAAGAAATAGATTTGGACAGTGTGGCATTGCCACATTCCTCAGAAATGAGATGTTTGTCCTCCAACACTACCTCTCGCCTGCTTTTTGCTTCGCACCTTCTCCCACATCATGGCCTGACAGGGGCACCAAAGCTGCTTGGATCACTGTCCTAGGAGGATGTGAATGGCAGCTTCCCTAGACTGGCGTGGGGCTGGGGAGCTGTGCTAATACAGGTGAGGACTTCCTCTCTCCTATGGGTATCATGATCATATCACATAACCTGTACGGTGTGTTACGTTTCTCCTGGAGAAGAATGGAATCAGGCAGCCTGCTGGCCTAGCAGGTACAGACCGTGCCACTCCTGGGCGGTTAAGATGCGTGGTCCTCATTTGTCAAACATCTGACTCTTCCTGCCTTTTAAACTAGGAATCACTTGGTAACTGAAGGAGTAAGTGCTTTTCTCTGGGTAATTGAGTATATTCCTTCAACAAAAGGACTTGTCCATTTTGGTAAATTGCATCTGGGGAAGAAGAGACATTTGTGGAATGTTAGCAACAATGCCACCTATGTATTATATGAGCATCACATGTATACATGTACTCAGTCATTCATAGAGAAAGGATCAGGATTGTAGTCATTAGACAATAATTTTGATAGATTTGGAAGGTTTACTGTTGATCATGGATTCACATTGTTATTTTTTGTTTGGCAAAATTCTACATAAAAAAATACCCAAGAAAACACGAGTAAGAATCCTGTCTCCAAACTTTATGCTTCATATCTCTATAGCTGAAAATTATTTAGGCTCAGTGCTTCTGACTTAATTTAGTTTTCTACTCTGAAAAATGAGAACAACACCAATCCCTAACTGACAGGGTTGTCTAAAGGCACCTGAGGTGAAATATGCAAATACCCCCAATATACTTAAAGCCTAGAAAAGTGCTAATCAAAATAGGCAATATTGTTCACTTGGGAAGCATTTGGGCCCTGGAATGAAGATTCTTGAATTACATTGTTCTTTTACAATTATTTGGTGTGTTCTTTTAAAATTATTTGGTAAATATTTAACCTTTCTAAATATCAATTTTATCTGTAAAATATAGATAAAACAAATGGCTCTTAATAAGACTGTATGTAAGAATTGAAGGCTATAACATGTGTAGTTATCATAGTTTAGTGCCTGGAAAATACTAAGCACTCATAGATGTTATTATCATTGCAATTAGAATCTTTAGTTATATAACAAAGAAAATAGGAAGCTGGATAAAAACATTCACTAATCATAGCAAAACTTAATTAAGATTGTTCTGATCAATTGTCATTTCATTTGATAGCATTCTTGCAAAAATTTGAGGTGCTTTTCCCTTTTCACGTAAAAATACAACTTTCTTTGCTACATTAAAACTTATATTACAGAATAGTAAAAAATCAGTAGGTGAAAAAGGATTATTATTTGTTCTTCTGTCAACCTGTTTGCTAAACATTGCTCCGTTACAGGCACTGGATCTCAGGGTACACCAGGATACAGGACAATGGGCTTGCTACATCCTGTCCTGGTCCTAGCCAAGTTCGGGCGACTGAATCTGTGAAAGCCTGGGCTTTTTTGTTTTTCAGATGAAACTGAATTCTCAGAAGGGAGACATAGCCCTTATCACTGACTTAGAACTGAAAAGTGATATCATTTAATCTCCTGATTTTGTCCGTATATTGTGGTCTCTTCATGTTTGACCTTCATTACCAAATTGTAGTTCCCTCTGTGTCACTCCACCGACCCACATCCTGTTCAGAACAGATCATCATGTCAGAACTCACTTTTAAATTCCAGATTTGAGGCTGCTTTTACAGTTGGATTGAACCTAACGCATTTATCTGTAAAAGAACCTACAACTATGTGTAAGGATAAATCATTGTAGGGACTCTACATTCAGACCTAGGAAGAAACGGCTGGTTCATTTCTCAAGTCACTGGCTGAATTAAATTGTCCTTTAGCGTCCATGCCGTATTTCAGAATTCTACATTTTTCTCCAATTTCTTCCCAGGTGTGGAATCTGAGTGCACAAGGGAGTTCAGTATCTTCCTCAGCTTCGGAGAAGGACCTTCTGCCCTCCGTGTGTCCTCGCGCTGCTCTCTGGATCGCCACTCAGTTTTGCAGCAAAGGCGCCCTTGATCAGCCTGCCGCAGCGGCTGTTTGGGCGTCCACCCAGGAAGGCTGAGGATAAAGAGCGTGTAGGTTCTTCTTGTGGTTTGCAAGGAGTTTATGAGGCGATCTGCTGCCTTAACCCCTCCTCAGCTCTTTCAAGCACAACAGGTGTAGCTGAGTCTGGCTGGGGTTTCCTTCTGGCATCCAACCTGCATAGCTCGCAGGCCTCTGCCCACAGCTACAGAGGTGAAGGCCCTGTCAGTCAGCCCATCAGGTACCTCCCACGACCTTCCTTCAGGGATCTAAGGACTCTGGATGACTACCACGCCACTGGAGCTGAGCTGGAGAGCAAAACAAAGACCATTTCTCTGCCTGACGTTGTCATGCTATGGATTTCACTCTGATGGAGATGGCTGATCTCTTTCTGAAGGACCAAAACCAAAGTGAGCAGTAGTTTCTGTTACCTTTACAAAACAAGCCAAACTGCCTCTGGTTATGCTGTGGATCACTCCCATTTCTCTCTTTCCTTTACAAAACTCAAAAAACACAAAACACAGCAAAACGCAATACAACACAGCACAACACACCCTTCAAAAACATTTTGCTTTGTGCATTGACTCCGTCTCCCTTCCTCTCTTTCTTTTTTCTTTTCTTTTCTTTCTTTCTTTCTTTCTTTCTTTCTTTCTTTCTTTCTTTCTTTCTTTCTCTCTCTCTCTTTCTCTCTCCCTCTCCTCTCCTTTCCTGCTCTCTCCACTCTTTTCCCTCCTTTTCTCTCCCTCCTTCCCTTTTCTTTTCCTACTCTCCCCTTCCTTCCTTCCTTCCTTCCTTCCTTCCTTCCTTCCTTCCTTCCTTCCTTCCTTCCTTCCTTCTTTCCTCCCTCCCTCCCTCCCTTCATTGTACTAGAGATTAAACTCAGGGCCTGCACTGAACTATATCCTCAAACCCTTTTGTTTGTTCATTTTTATTTTGAGACAGGAAAACCCACAAACTTACTTAGAGTCAAATCTTCATAAGTTGTTCAGGATGGACTCAAAACTATGGTATTACTGCCTCAGCCCCCTAGAGTGCTGGGATTATAGGTGTGCATTACCATGTCTGGTTTTTTAAATTTATTTATTTTTTTAGTTGAATTTACTACAATCAGGTTTTATGCCTGGAACTCTATTAAGAGTGTCTGTGGGGGATCACCACATGGTCCAGGTTGATAAATTTGGATCCTATTTGATCTACCTCAAGGATTTGAAATATTTGATTATTCTATCATCCTTGGAGCACATTCATCCTTGGCTTCCAAGATATTGCACACTTTGTTTACCTCAGACCACAGAGGCTGCTCCTCTCGAGTCTCTTTTGATGGTTTTTGCTAATCTTTCCAAATTCTCTAGAGCTAAGACGTTTGACTTCTTCTCCCTTAACACACAGTCACTTGGTGATATTATCCTACCTCATGGAACTGAATGTCATCTATACCAACAGCTCTCAGTTTTATATCTTGGGCCAAAACCTTTATCTTCATTCCATAATTGTGTAATCAAATACATGATGGAGACCACTTTGAGGCAGCGCTGAGCAAATTTTAGAATTAGTCAGTTGGCTTTTCTATATTAACTTATGAGTCTGTCCCAGGCCTAAGTGACTTTCCTAATGGGCTGGTGGCTGGTGTGCAGGAACAGAGCTCTCCATGCCCACGGTCACGATAGCGGCCTGTAGTGTCCTGTGACACTGTGACGTCTCGAAAGAGAAGATAACATCACAGTTGAGGACACTTACTTGCACTCAGAATAATAACTGCCAACCTTAGAGATGAAACAGTTCTCTCATTAAGCAGACGTTTATTCCCTGGAATTTCTTTGATTCAGTTTCACAAGGCCTTGCTCACTGTTGAGCCTTCTGCCTCAGCTAGTGCATGCATTTCTCTGCATGCCCCTGATATGATAGACCCAGTAAATAGGCAATTCAGTGAGGTCTTTGCCTTAGCCACAAGAGCTCTGATCTCCCAGGACCCCCTAATACCATATTATTCTTCCCTATTGTCTTTTATCCTTCATCGTATTCTCGTCCATGAGATTGGGAGTTTGGCTCAGTGACTTAAGCGCCTGTCTGACAGGCGTGAGGTTATGAGTTGAAGCCCTGGTGCCAGGAAAAAAAAAAGGTTGGGAGACTGGCCAGCTCCCAGTAAGTATCAACTCATTATTTAGGTGTCTCATAGACAACTTAAATTTAAACTGAACTCCTTTCAACCCTATCTCCAAATCAACACCATCTTCTTATTTGGTTCTTTAAAATAAGTTATGCTAATCTTTGAATCATGTCTTTCCTTTCTGATGAATACCCAGTCCAGTAGGTTTAGTCTTAAAAACCGCCTGTTGAATGTGGAAAGTTTAAACCACCCCCAGAGCTACCATACTGGTTCAAGCCATGTGCAAATTTTGATTTTTGCAACAGCTTCCTAACTGGTTTCTCATTCACATTTTTGACTTTCCTCCTGTTTTCAATGAAGCTACCGGCATGAGAAAATTATTCTGTAGGACACCAAAGAGGTGGACGCCTGACTGTCTAAATTTGATAAAATTTATACAAAATGTGTTTTACTCCATTAAAAAAAAATAATAATGTAGATCATTCCTCCCCTTATGCTCAGGTCCCCTACAACCTGAGCCAGAAAAACTATGCTGCTTAATCATACTGAGCCCCATGTCCTCAAATGTAGAAGGTCCTCTAGATTCAGCATTTTTGTACCACAGTTCAAGAAGGTAAACTCTAACTTGGCTAGTGTAAAAAATTTAAAGCATTTTTCTAACATGTGCTCAGTTTTGTACATGGTCAAGTGGTGCTTAAAGGAGTATTATGTCTTTGCAGGGAATGGGTCCAGGGATAAGTCTGTAAAACCAAATTTGTTAATTTTATTATTTACTGTGACTCATGATCTCCATAGCATCACTTTACTTTTGACTAATTTATTTGCCAAAAGCAGAGAGAGGAGAGCTGGGCATGGTGGTACACACCTTTAATCCTAGCATTCAAAGCTGAAGCAGGAGGATCATTGTGAGTTTGAGACCAGCCTGGACTACAAAGTGAGTTCAAGGCCAGCTTGAGCTGCGTAGTGAGACCCTGTCTCAAAAAATAGGGCTGGGGATTTGGCTCAGTGGCCCAGGCACCTGCCTGGCAGAGAGGAGTGACGAACCATAGAAACCCTCTATCTATTTTAGATAGATTAGCACTGCTGGGTGTGGTGGCACATGGCTGTAATTCCGGAACTCAGGAGGTTGAGCCAGGAGGATCACTGTAAGTTTTCAAGACCAGCTTGGACTACACAGTGATTTCAAAGCTAGTTTAAACTACAGAGTGAGACCATGTCTCAAAAAAAAATTACTAAAGCAATCAATTAATAAGGAAGGTCTAGTAAGGTGGAGGATAAAGAAAAATAAAGTATACATATTAAAAGCCTCTAATTTTGGTTTGGAGTATATTGATATACCTTTATCTGGTAATCTTTTGATGTAGGGCCAAATCATTTTCAGAATATTGGCTTTAACTTACAGTTCTGTTCCTGGTTTGGCTTAAGATCTGTTTTATTTGATTGTGGATTTTTGTAGTGGAGTGAGAAATTAAGAGACATTTTTGAAAGTGATACCAGTGTGGAATGATACATCTAGGTTTTCACAGTCAATATCTCATTTCACGGTAATTTGCATTAGTCTTATCTACACCTGAATTGACAAGACTGCTTTTTAGAAAGTCACATTGAAGATGCAAAAATGTTTCATTTAGTTTTAATTAATTACAAATGTTTCACATATCATTTTGGTTTGATACATGATGTATACTTTGCCAGGTCAAATATCAAGCAGAGCAGATGTCAACGTGTTTGGCAAACATGCAGCTCAGCTGTTGGCAGCAGAGGCTATGGGCGCACAGTAGGAGAAATTGGTCATTGGTTGGTGCTTAGATGTCTGAGTATGTCAGTATATAATATAGAAGAATATGCACTGTCAGTTCATCTATGAAGTTAGTTCAGTGAACTCTTATTGTACTGTCATGTTTCTATTAGTGTCAACTTTTATTTCCAAACTTTTTTTGCTTCATGTTTTGTGCTTTATTTGATGTGTAAGAGTTGATGACAGTTACAGCCTTTGAACTTCACCTTTTTGTTCATAAAAGGAACATTCTTTGTTTCTTTGAAATTTTGATCTTACATTTGCATTAGTGTCCTATTGATGCTGCAACCTCTTGTTATCCTCCTTATCTCTTTGCTTTGTTTTATTTTATGACCCAAGTTTCTTTAATATTTTTCCCCTTTGTTTAATTTAGGAGACCTCTAAGTTGCTAGAGATTGATTCTAAGACTTGAAAAATGTTTTTGAATTCTGTATTACTCAAGGTGCAAGTTTTAATACCTACTGACTTTACAGTAAGATGAAGGTTTGACAAACTACTAATTTCTTCATTTCTCCTTATTTAATTTTTATTTTGTATCTGGATTCTCCACAATTGCTGTGGTATTATTTATATTTGTTATGGTTGGTATCTAGATGTCCCCATAAAGCCTCATGGGGTCATTGGTGGGGAGCTTCTAAGGTGGTTGGTCAGGTATTTAAATGTGGATTAAGGGTGTGGCATTTGGGTTTAGGATGCAGATAATGGAAGCCCCACCCTGGGTACCCTTGTGCCCCGGAGGTAATACAAAGGGACAGAAAGAAGGAGGGTGACTGCTGCTCCCTGCTTGGTGCCTTCTGCCTGCCACACCATCAACTGTTTCCCTCCCGCCAAGTCCCTCTGTGATGCCACCCTGTTTTGTAGCCAGCAGACTATGGACTGAAATCTCTACAAACTGCAAGCTAAAATAAATCTTTCCTGTTTTAACTGTGGGTTCTGGGTATTTTGTCTTAGCAATTAGAAAAATAAATAAGACAAATATGTTATATTGTATTATTTTGAATACCCAGTACCAGATTTGTCATTTATGTGCTATTCAGAGTTACATCTTGGTTGACTGGTGTATATCATTAGTTTCTTTTCCCTTGAACTGGCACTTAAGTGATGTACTTTCTACAGTTTTAAAATGAAAGTTTTCTATTTTCTGCCGCTTTCCCAGAATGGCAATTTTGCAATCTATAGATTTTATGAGTCAGAGCTATTTCCTTTTAATATCTGCAAATGTTGATAGAAGTTATCTAATATTTAATGAAGGAGAGAAAACAATGTGGTCAGACTTTTCTTGTTAATGCTTGCAGGCATTTTCTTGATACTCAAAAATTTAATAGTTTCAACAGGTTGAATCAAGATGCCATGT